>JACCHW010000103.1:0-122500 GCA_018907185.1 Platyscapa corneri | reverse complement strand
ACATTTTGTAGAAACTTCGGCTAAAAAAAATTTATTCATAAGTAAATAATCAAATCTTTTTAAAAATAAAAAATGTATATTATTATAAAGAACTAAAAAAAGCAATAAACAATGGTAAAAACGAATATACAATGTAAGAGAAAAAGATAGCATATTGTATCATAACTAGAAAATAGTATATAAAATTAAAAGCTTACTTGTCAGATTAAGAATGAAAGGGCAATCATTTACATAATGAAACAGCATAAATAATATGAATAAAATAAAATTAAATTAAAAAAATGTTAGAAAAAGAAATTTTTTTTACTAATGAAAGAGATATCAATGTGATGTTAAATGTTTTATATATATGTTTTTAATATTTGTATTATCACTATAATTATTTTCCATGTATTATACGCAAGGATTTGTTTGAATTTTTAATAAGGAAAACTATATATATATATATATATATATATATATATATATATATATATATAGAATAAACGAATCATTCTATAGTTAAACAATTCAATACAGATGTATTGAACACACGATTGTAATTCTATTTCTTTTGTTTCTAATTTTCAATCTTTTTTTTCAATAAAAAAAATTTATTTTTGACATATATAATTGTTTTTTGCACAGGTACCCTACTTCCCCTGTTACCCTAGTCCATTGAACACTCGACAATGAAAATTTTCGTAATATTTACCTGAATACAATAAATTTCTAATTTTTTTTTAATTGATTCAATTAAAAATTTTCATTTTTATCATATACTTTATATAATTTCATTTAAAATATCAAAAATGCACTATTTGTAATACATTAAAAAAGTAAAATAAAAAAAATAAGTATAAAATTTATTATGATAATAAAATAATAAAAGTAATAAGCGTGTAATTAATTATATTATTAATATAAATTTAGTATAGTACAAATTTATGGTACATAAAATAATTTTAAGTGACATACTTGCAGTTGTTTACATTTAAGAATAATTTTTAGTAGTTAATAAGAATTAATTTAAATAAGAATTAATAAATTAATTCTGCAAAGATTTAATGTGAAAGTTTTAAAATATTTGGAATGCTTAATGAAATAATTTTGAAGTATCAATCATAATTTTATTAATCATTGGAATCTTTATATTTTAATATTTTTAACCATAATTTTTTTTAGTTTTATCTTTATATTAATATTAAAAGTATCATATCACCAAGTATTATTTTAAGAAAATTACTCTAATTTTTAAGATTATATACGATTTTAAAATAAAATATTGCCCATTCTGTGCATATATTATTTCGGTTCAGAAAATTCCTTCATCTTAGTAACAATAATAAACATTGATTTAAAAATTACTTAATTGAAACATTACAATTAAAATGTAAAGTTATCAATTAAATATAGATATTTATAAATATATATATATTTTTTTAAATTAAAAATATAATAATTAGAAAAAACATTAAAAAACACTAATATACGTACATACGCACATTGTATACAAATTTATATTAATATAATATTTTTAACATATATTTAACGAGGATTTAGAAATTTTTTTTTATAAGTTAACGTTAAAGTTAATATTTCAATAAAGTGCATTAATATAGTGTTGTAGGATTGATAAACTTCCGTTTTTTAAATAATCGAGCATATAATACTTATGCATATTTGATATAAGGTTGGTTTTTAAAAAATAAATTTTTAATTAATAAAAATATTTGTGTGTTTTGCCATTTAAAAATGTATAAACAAATAAGTATGCATGTATATCTATGATTAATATGAATTCAATAATTTTATTAATAATTATTATTAATTATTGTTAATAATATAACTATTATAAAACGTTGTTTCCTACTATATTTTTAAGTTTTAATTTTGTAGTTTATTTTAAGTTGCTTTTGTAAAATAAATCTATTACGTCAAATTTTACATTAGAATATAAGAAAAACTACGTAAAAGTTTACTTTTATTTAAAAATTGAATGGCGTTATATAAAATTACAAATTTTAATATGAATTATTGTACATCTTTATAATGAAATAAATGAAAATATCTTCATGTGTCACAGAAGATAAGATTTGTAATACAATACCTGTTATCTCTGGAACCTTATCAATCGGCTGTTGATTCACAAAACACTTGTAAAAGATAAAGCCTTGCCTAGTTTTTTGTTACAGCAGTAATTGTTAGCTATTTAGTATACGCTGCAAGTAAAAGTAGTCTGAACATGTACTCCAGAAATATTTTATACTATTTGTCTATTGGATTCTGTAAGTATTTTTGATAAAATTCTATTTTTAATTTTGTATATAGTACGTGTAATTGAATTAATCAAATAGTGATATAGTTAGACCCGTTAAAAATGTCACTTATTCATATTATACATTGTGTATATTATATGTATATATATATATATATTTATATATATATGTACTTCAGTTGTTACTTAATAAATTATCATAAAAATTTTAATTCTATTTTCAGTAAATTTGATTATCAATTTTTATAATGTATAATGAATATATATTAATTTTTATTTGAAAATGAATTATCTAGTTAATGTACTTTGACATTCTTGCTTAAATAATAAGTAAAAAATTAAATCCGTATATTATAATGGATTTAAAATTTTACTTTTAATATTGTATATAAACATTAATTTATCAATTTAATACTGTAGTATTAATTATTAATTATCCAAAACACAGTTGTGGATTTGATTAATCAAAAATACACCAACTATAAGATATGTAAATATATATATAAGACATAAAAAATATAAATATATATACCACTCGAATGTTATATATGATCAATTTATTCAAAATTAATGTTCAACGAAAATTTAATATATATATATATTTATTATTGTATTCATTACTACAAAATAAAATTCTCTATATATCGTAAAGTATAAAATTGCCCACAGAAATATTATGAATATATCTTAATACACAATCTCATATAGCATTAAAAAAATTTATTAATAATATTTTTATAGTAATTATAGGAATTTTCTTAAGTGAAACTGAAGGGAGACGGAAAATCTTAAGGGGACGTAAAAATATAACTAGAAGATATTACAGTAAGTTATATTTTCTAACAACAAATCAAATTACTAAAAAATATCATTGCATCAACTATTTCTTCACTCTAGAGGGAACAGTAATTCCAGCATGGTCTATTGCTGTAATTTCAGGTCTAAGTATGCTAATAGTTGCTGGTGCACTATACCTTATTCTGAAGAAATTAGTAGTTGACTCGGTGATAGTAAATGAAGTACCTTCATATCAGCCAGCAATGCAAGATGATGTGTAATTAATTACTTATTTAATTAAAAATCATAAACATAAGAAAGACCATCCATTTAATGATTGATTTATTTGTAATTTATTTCATTCAAACTAATGATAAAATACAGACGTTTTTTATAATGTTTATAAATACATTGCAGTATTTTTTGTCAATTACATTTACGTCGATATTCATCTATATTAAGTTGAAATTCAATTTTTTTTATAGATACAGGTAATTAATACCATAGTCACATTGATATTATGTAATTTATAATTGATTATAAAATGACTTTGAAATTTATTAGCCACAAAATATTTAAAATTTAACAAATGGCTCTTAGTTATAGAACAGTTTTAGATGATAGTGCAAAAAAGTAATATACCCTTACATTTAAATAAAGCAATAAAAACCAATTTAAGATTGATATTAAAATTCTCTACGGTGATATTTGTCTGGATCAAAGTACGATGTTACTACAACGCGATTATTAAATTTTCTTCCTGTTAAAGTTTGTTGGGCTTTTTGACAATCGAGAACACTGTTAAATTCAACAAAAACCTGAAAATGTTTTTAAATATACATAATTATAACAGAAATAATTTAATGCTAATAAAATATTTTAAATAATTAAAACATTTTTTTATTATAAGATATTTTTTAAAGATTAATCAAACTTCTTCAATATAAAATTATACCAACCTTTCCGCATCCAGGGACATCAACACCTTCGATTGGCCTTGGTATTTCTACTGACCGAACAACTCCGTACTTATTACATTCTTCTTTAATATCTTCAAGAATATCCTCGTATTCTTCTTCTTCCATTAATTCTTCCGGTGTCACCATGTTCAATAAGCATAGAACCTATCATAATGAATCATTTTAAAATTTTATTATTAATATTGACACCAGTATCATAAACTAAATGTTTATATAGAAAATTAAATTTTTATATTATTTTATATATTATACATGTTATAAGAATGTACAGTAGTAACTTACAAGTAAGTTTAAAAAATTAAGTTTAGCTTTATAATTATATGACCAATTTAAACTTGGAAAAAACCGTTTATAATCTTGTAGTTAAATTATTTAGCATAAATAAATAAAATAATGTCTTATATTTCATTGTTTACTTGAATAAATAATAATAAAAAAACTCTGATATAAATTAAATTAAAAAATTAAAGTTAGTTTGTTAGAAAAATAAAGAAAGTTATGAGGAAAAAATGTAAATCATAATTACTTCAGTTGGTGGACCACTTGTTCCCACCATAGATAAACCTGGCACCTGAATCTGTACCGGTGCCTGTGCACCAATCATTGGATTCTTTGCTCCAACACTTGCACGTTGAACAATTAGTTTCTTATCTCCAAGTTGCATACCATTCAAACCAGCAATTGCTTGATCAGTCATGGATACATCAACATATTCACAGAATGCGTAGCCTTTAGATAATCCTGTAGCTGAATCCTTGACAAGATTGAATGCTCGAAGTTGTCCAAAGCTCATTAACAGCTCCTTCACCTGTACATTATATCAGATCATTTTTAATTTTAAATTAGGATTAAATAATTAAATTACACCGAGATAAGATTTTACTTAGAGCCAAGTATACGTGAGATGTCTATTTTAAGTAGGACTTAAATAGATTAACATTTATTGTTTAATATCATTCATAATATATTTGAAATGGCCAAATGAAAAGTATTTCATTGTGATTGTTTTTTACTTTTTATTAAAAATAAGATTGCAAAATCCACGCTTCTTTTTTGATTTAATATTTGTAAAAAAAGTAATGAATTCAGTAAAAAATAAATATTTAAATTATATCTCAAAAATTTTAACTTAATATTTTATTTGTAAATAAAAAAAATCAACAATTTATGGCAACATTGAAATTTCACATAATCTTGACAAAATTAATTAATTAAATAATTGTTAATAAATATGTATGTAAATCCAACAAAATTAATTTTGTTATATAGATTAATTATTTTTTAATGGAATTTTTTAATTTTATAATTAAAATTTTATAATTTAAAATATTTTTTGTATTTGCACACATGCGCACATATGAATGTATGCGTGTCGCATATATTGTACACAAATGCATACGTATACACACATCCGAGTCATCTGATAAATATAATAAGAAAAAAACTAATATTTTTCATTGAAAAAAAAACAACTTTTTGAATACAGTTTTTATAAGTTTTCTATTTTTTTATTTTAGGAATATAATAAAAATTTTTTTTGAAAAACTGTAAAATACAATGACGTCAAAGTTGACGATCTTCTAATCAAGTATAAATTTTAAGTTTTATAATAACAAGAAACCATTTGAATAATAAAATGAATTAAAAATAAATTATAACTTTTAACAAAAATTAAAAAATTTCAACGAATTTTTTTTAATGATTGGTATATGTAACAGCGAGTGTATTGATAGTTATCAATACACCAATTATGGATAAATTCACTCACTTTTCTAGACAATCAAACATTTTACCATTCTTTACACAGTTGCATCGGTCACAATTTTTTACACTAATTTGATTTGTACATTAACAGATCGGAATATCATACGCAATATATATATATCTGAAGTGAAAGTTTAATGAACATAGTTTGGTGTATGCTTTTACATATTTTTTGACTTGCGAATTAAACTATTCATTACACATAATTTCACCTAGAATTTTTTATAAAAGTTGCGCAAATTTGTTTTAATGTAATATGTAAAGAATATCATGAACCATTACTTAATAATTCTAAGCTTTTATAATTTTTAAAATTAAATATAACAAATTGCATTTGTTTAATTTCTTTAATTCAAAAATAATCTAACAAGAGTACGTATTCTTTACGAATTTTAACCTATTCAAGTATCAAAATTTTAATTTCTACAGATTTTGTATTTAGGAAAAGTACTAATATGTTTGTTTCAATAATTTTTGTACGTATTACTAACTAGTATTCTGAAATTACTGCATGGAAAACTTACTAAAAAAAAATTGAAAATTGCAACCATTTTCAATTTTTCATTCGCCATTTCATAGAAATAAACTAAATTTATCAAACGACCCGCACATATAATATATAATTTTTTGTTTATAATAAGAAAAGTAAATTTTCTGTTTACCACATTATTATATATTTCGTTTATTAACTGTATAATAAAATTTTTTTTTAGTGTTCTTATATTTCTCTACTTTTCATCTGCTTTTAAAACATAGATTTAAATTTTTTCAATGTTTTTTAATTTGTTTTTCATCATTATCCTATAAATTTTTAAGTTTTTATGTAAATGTACGCTTATGTAAATATACAAGAATATAAACCGAGTTTTTTTCTTCAATCATCAAATGAATATACTTATTTCGTAAAATATTGTAAATATATTAAGTTTGTCTTGTTAAAAAGAAGTCATAAAGAATCAAAACTTAAGGGATACTTACGAACCCACTATGACTTAGTCCTCGATCCTGAAAACTCTTTCATACGATAAGTGGTAGCAGGTTGCGTAGAAACAATGTCAAAAGAAAAACCATTTTTTAATTTATTTTAGCAACTTGCCCTTATCGATATATTTATCATATATACATACATGTACCGCTCTAACGCTTTAAGAAACGTCTTTAGAATTAACTCACGCAAAATTTGAAGATCTCATCCCCCAAAACGAAAGCGCTGCAAAATCGGTATATTTGTCTTTTTTCTATTTCAATTTCTTTCCCAAACGAGGAAAGCTGAGAGAATTGAGTTTAAGTACTTGCCTCGAGGGACTGCGCAAGCCTCTCTCCAGGCAGTGTGGATTTTTGTCATGTTCAGTAGTAGTAGCGGTAGTAGTGGTAGAAGTAGTGGTAAGCAAATGCTTTTGATCGGCGCGACCCTAAGCTAAGAAATGGGGAGAAAGGGAATGCTGATACATCATTTATTTATTTTTTTGTCAAACAAAATAAACGATTTTGACGCGAAATTTTTCTTTGTTTTTTTTTGAATGTTTATACAATTATTTATCTTGAAGATATATTGCTCTTCGAAACACTTTCTTTCTCTCTGTGAATTTACTGAAACCGGACTTTTTTGTTTGAATTCTCATTCGCGTAACCCTGTAAAGCATGAATGATAACGTAGTCTCGAAAACAAAGCCTGAAAAAGTAATCCTGGAAATAAAATAGCTGCAAAAAGGGAAAACATACTCTGTTTCTGTCGATGTTCCTAGAAATTTCTTTTTTGAATCTAAAAAAACCTGAAACAGACAGTCGTGTCTCGCAGTTTCACCTAAATAAAAAAGGACATCGTTGCGTTCCTTCTCTCGGTTTCCCTTGTTTGCTCTCCAGCAGCAGGTACGACATTTCCGAAAACAGTACGGAGTTTCGTTCAACTCGCTCGACTTTTTTTTGAAATTGTAGAGGAGGAGAGGAAAACTTTCGCGCTGTCCAAGAATGAATCATACTTTTTGCCTGTAAAACACAAACTCGCTTCCCCATTTCACATGTTTCGGATTGTACCATTTCCTTTTTTTTTCCTAAAACAACGTGTAGCTAAATTATAGGAGAAACTGGACTAACTTGGATTTAATTATTTTAGTGTTATCTTTCAATTTATTTTTATATATTATATTTTTTATTTAAACAAATAAAAAATAATTTTAAAATGATTAAATAATACAAACATAAGTTTATGTTCTTTGGTAAAAATAAAAAAGGAACTTAAATATAATGAGCAATGATTAAACTTTAATAATAAATAAAAGTGACATGCGATTTAACTTTTTTACGAGATAAATTAAATATTTTAATTTAGTAATTTAGTAAGTGAACTAAAATATTATTAAAATAAAAAAATAATATAGCACTCATAAATTTTTAATAATTTTTTTTAGAAATACCAAAAAATTAAAAAATCCAATTTACCCTTATTTCTTCTATATTTATATTTCGCACATTGTAGGTCGAATCCACGATGAGCCTAAAAGGTTAAAAAAAGAACTTTCTCTTCGTAGTCAATGCCTCGCGTTGTACATTAAAGCTGTAGCATTGCTAAACCGCTTTCATGGTGTCCGTGACAGATGCTTATTTTACAACGTAACTACTTTCTATTATTAATAGCAATCGCAACATTTATATACACTTTAACTGTTACTTCACTAAAAAATTATATATTACGGTAAGTTATGTACAAAAATATTTTAAAATATATACTAAATACTTTAAATTTTCAAAGGGTAATTCTGGATATAAATATAAAAAATTATATTTACTGAAATAAAAAATATTTAATTATAACAATTTAAAATTAATTATTTAATGTTTAAATCAAATTGCACAAGTTTTGTTAATTAAAAAATATATATAATCTATATTTTTATCTATTTTATTTAGTAATTTTTTTATTTGCACCTAGCAAATTAATGATATTACAACTTTTTTCAGTATCAACATTAAAAGTAATTGGAATAATTTAATTGTAATAACTAATAAAATTTGGAATATAAATAATTAAAATATTTTTTATTGTATTTACTATGAAAACGATATTCATAGTTTTTATTTATATTTTTGTTACAAATAGAACTAATAAAATAAAAGTAGCTTATTTAGTTTGAAATGTAATACATAATTGTTTAAATTTATTAAATTTTTTTTAAACATATAGAATGACATATAGTTTTATTATAACTCTGTTCTTTAAATAAATTATATTGCACTAAAGAACACCATGAACATCGCTCCTGACAACTACGTCCCTATACTAATAATTTCCGTAAGCGATTAATATACGCTAATAAATATGAAATTAAAGATACATTTGAACGTTCGATTCCTTCATCTAGCTGAGTATTATCCTATTCAACGCTGGAATCTGGTGAAAACACATACGTACCTCGATGAACATTGAGCACCTATGTGGATGAATTCAGCGAGCTAAATAGCTAAATACTTATGTTTTTAAGGGAGAATGGGAAAAATGGTCTAGCCCAATAAAAATATTGTAACTAGTTGATGAATAAGAATTATTGCTCTTTACGTTACATAAACGTTCTTTTCGCAAATTTTGACGCGGTTTCGCTATCAATATTTGAAGAGCACCTATAAAATGAGCGAAACGCACATCACGAACTAAAATTGCGTTCGTAGACGTGCAATAGATTAAAAAGAAAAACACAATATTGCATACATACCTGCTCTTCATTCAAGTAGTTTGGTAAACCACCAATAAAGATCTTGTGGGGTGACTCTGAAAATTTTTTGGATTACATTAATAATAGATGACATACAAATTTAATAATTTTGTTTAATATTAAAAACCTTTATAAAAACTAAAAAAAAATTGCAATGTAAATAAAGTAGAACGATTAAACTTTATATTTATTCTTTTAAATTTCAAATTTCACTATTTTTAAAAAATTACTTAAAAACCCAATTTTTTAATACATTAAATTGATACTCAATTGAAACTCATGATTATTTATACAAGTAGTACTACTAACAATAAATTTGTTCTATCATTGAAATTTAAAACTTATAAAGGCTTTATTAAATCTAAAACAATTAAATATATTTACATAAATACATTAAAAGTTTTTCTAGACGCATTAAAACTATTAAAATCGTATTCCTGAAATTTTATATATATGACAATATAACAATATATTAATCCTATATTTTAATGTTATTAAAATATTAAACTTTTCTAAAGTTTCAATTTTTGAATGTTTGTATTTTACTTAAAGTTTTTTTACCCTATTTAAAATATCTTTTCAGTATACATTATACAATATATTTTAATTTTATAGTTTATACTATTTATTATGATATAATTAATAATCACAACATAAATGGATATATTATATTCATTATATTATACTTAACACCTATTTAAATAGCATACTGATCCAGAAAAACAGATAAAAATAAATTTTTTTTAATTGCTTTTTCATTGAACATTGATCAATAAATTAAAATTTTTTAAATATGCATAGAAGTAAAGTAAGGTTTTATTAAAATAAATTTTTTTTCAATCTTCAGAATCTTGAGTATTTTAATTATTAGGTAAAATTTTTTTTAATTAAAGATTTATTAATTCTTTAAATTATTTTAAATTATTTTTTAAAGCTGCTTTTAGAATAAATTTATAAACTATGTATACAATACATAAAATTATTTGTTTTTAAAAATAATTTTTAATTTATAATTATTACAAATATGTTTTTTTTATCACTAAGGTACTGTTCTTACGTTTGATAGAACAATGGTAGTTGTATTTTACAGATGTATGTTTGTGAGCATATTAACTTAATAAATAACATTTATTCCAAGAAAAGGAAATATTTCGTCTACCGTACATTTGAAAAATTACATTATGTTACATTTCAAAAAGCAGCTTTATTTTGGAACATATTATTACACTAATTTCATTCAAATAAAAATTCTGATAAAACACAATGGTGGTTTTGAAATAATGATTTTGATGTAAATGTTAAAAAACGTGAAGAATTTTTTACTTCATACAATTCTTACAAATATTAAACTGAAGGAAATACTTGTTGAAAATTTAACTCATGAATTAAATTTAATAAATCAACAGCTGAAAAATATTTAGATAACATCGGAATGATACCCAAATTTAGGATGGATCATTCCAGATGACTGGGACATATTGAAATGCAAACTTATGCAAAATAAGTTTTTGTATCGAATGATTGCTAATAAAAAATGGATGCACTAGGACAAACATTCAGATAATTAAATAATCCAGATGTTTATTGAATATATTAGACGAATTCAAACCATGGGTATCAAAACGTTTTGTGGTTATAAATTGTCCACTTTTAGAAAATTATGATTTGTATTCGATGGTATTAAAAGATGTTGTTTATTATAAATTTTTTAAATTATCTGAAACTTTTAATCGAGATAGTTTCATGAATAATTAATACTTTTCAATGGAGCTTTAAAAGAAAAAGGACAAGGCCAGGCTCAAGTCAAGCAAAAGTAGTAGAATTAGAAAAATAGAGAAATTGTAACAAACTTTACAAAATTCATCAGAGGAATTGAAGAGAAGGCGAAATAGAAATAAAAATGATAAATGGTTTAAGGAGGTATGCTAGATGAGTTAAGTTTAAAATGAAGAAAAAATTTAAAATATGGAAGAAGAGATGTAAGGAGGTATGCTAGATGAGTTAAGTTTAAAATGAAGAAAAAATTTAAAATATGGAAGAAGAGATGTAAGGAAGAATACTACATCAAAGCTAGAAAGAAAACATAAAAAATACTGGAAAATAAAGGAGGATGCAAGGAAGGAAAACAGTGAACAAACCGTTTAGTAAATCAAGATGAGACCAAAACTGTTCTGGAGCTTTATAAACTAAGAAGGATAAGAAATACGTAGATAGCTAATAGTATATCTACAAGTATTGATTTGCTTAATTATAGAAAACATATAGACATAAGAATAAAAAAAGCATGTGTAAATGCGAAAGCGAATGTAAAACCGAAAGCAAAGATATTATAAGTATATAACTGAAATAAGATGTAGAAAACTGGTCAAGTTGCTGAACAAAATTTTGAAAAAAGGGAATATACCTAAAGCTTAGAAAAGTGGTAATGTAACACGATTTCCAAAAGCAAGAAATTATAGAGGCATAGTACATGTAGATTAAGTACATAAAATTTACTGAGAAATTAAAAACGGAATAAATAAGTCATGGGATAGAGTTAAAAGTTTGAAGAAATCTAAAATGACTTCCGATAAAAAAGGCGACAGTACACGCCATCTGTTTTGAATACTGCTAAGAGAAACAACTGAAAAATTAAAAAGTTACGCTGTTCACTAACTATGCGGACATGAAAAGTGGCATTATTAAAACCTGCACAGAAAAAAGTAAAAATAACACGAAGGTATAGACAAATATTTAGTTGGGTGTACAAATGAACTATAGAAAGAGTTTAAAATAAAAATAAAGAATGAATTATGCCGATAAATAATAGGATCCGAAATTGAAAGAGAATGACACAGAAAAATCATGCATTTTAGGAGAACAATAGATAGAAAGAAGAAAGCAGACTTTTTTGTTAAGTAAAAAAAATTAAAAATGGTAGTAAGAAAAAAAGGTATACAAATTCTAACAAAATTTTAAATGGGAATGAAGTAAAAGGTAATAGACACTGGTTGCCAGATAAAGTATACGTTGTGAAGTAATAATTCAGAAACAAGCACATTTTTTATGATTGAAGTATATAAGGGTAAGTACAAACGAACGGGAGAAAAAACACAGAAATTCATATAAAAAAGAAAGAACATTCGTAAGTTATACAAACTGATTTGGATAAAAAACTATATAGCAAAAACATACAATAATTTAAAAAATGCTTAAGCATAAATGTATAAATTAGAAAGACATTAGTGAACATCAGATAAGAAAATAACATGACTGTGTAGGAAGGAAAAAATGCTCCACAAATAACGAAACACACTTTAAACTGTAAAGAAACAAAAATACACACAGAAAAATATAAGGGATTTTTTAAGAATAATATTAATGTTTTATAAAATAATTTCATATAAGATAAAGAGGTAAAAGTAAAGAAGTGACGAATGAAATTTAAAAAAATTATAATTAACAAGGCAAAGATAACAAAAGATAAAAAATAAATAGTAACAGAATAAAGACCAATAATTGAAAAGAATCAATCAGATAACAATAAATTAAGTACTCGACTTATTACAATTTTAGACTTAAATCAATGTATAAATTATACATATACAATAATATATGAATAATATAATAATGTATATATTTTTCAATAAATTAACTAGATAACTATAAAAATCATCTACATATATAATCTTAAAATTTTCCATGAATTTGTAAAACAGTTGAATGTCAATATGTAAAAAAGGTTTAGTGCTACACAACAATGTATTCGGATTACAGATAATAAAAAAATTTATCAAATCTATTATAAATAAACGCTTTATCTTTAAACAGGATAAATTCATTTATACTGAACTATTTAATAAATGGTTTTCTGAGAAATTCAATAATATTTCTAAAATACCTGTAATTTTAGAAGATTCGTTCTTCATAAAATTAGTAGCAAATCTCAGTTTAGAAGTTTAAGAAATTTGCGATATGATTATTTTTCAAATAATATCACAAATTTCGTTGGAACTAAATGTGAGTTAATTAAATTTATTAAACTTTTAAATTTTTTAAATCAGACAAACGCTAATAAAAATACATTAAAAATAATATAATTTATTTTATATGCACACTTCATTTTAAAAATTGAATAAAAGCTGCTTAGAATAATGAAAATAATTTATCTGCCACATTTTGAAAAATACTTTGCTTAATTATAATGAATTCAATAAGTGATTATGTACATCAAAGCAATTTAAACATGTTCTTTAATTTTATTTAATTCTCAAACATCAAACTTTGAGATCGGTGATTGCTTATCTGTAATTTAATTCAATAAAAAAATATTTTACAGAGAGATTACAAGTCCGCACTTAATTCTCATATATTATTGTACATTAAAAAGTACAATTAAAATAGTATTTCTGGAAATAAGTATAATAATAATATAATAATACAATAAACTCTATATAAAATACTCGTAAAAATTGTTTAAAAAATATAAATGCATAAATACAGAAATATTGACGCAATTGTAATTTTACATTATCATAATATTCTTCAAATTCAATATAAAACAAAAATCTATAGTGCATTGCAGAAAAAATATTATAATATAAGTAATAACTGTTAAATTACTGTAAAAAAATCTAAACAAAGCATCGATCAAAAAGCATTTCTTTACTTTCCATTCTATCTCAAAAATGTTATAAAGTAATTATATTTATTCATTATTATTGTCAAAAAAACTTATTTAGACAATTATAAATAATTGTATATTTTATTTAATAGTTAAATTTATTTTCTTATAAAAATAAAATTAAATTAAAAAAAATATAAAAGTAGCTACCCTTGCTAAGTTTAGAAAGCATTATTTCCAAATTTATAATATTTGTAAATTTAAATAATGTAATGTAAATTTATAATTTACATTACGAAAATTTATATTGAAAAAAAATACAGAAAATAATGTAAAGGAAATTAATAACCAGATATTTTTTAAAGTATGTTTTACACATACCAGGAACCGTACCTGGAACATTCATACTGGGATTATCTGTCATTCCAGGCATTGGTTGATAATCATGAGGTCTCCTAATTTTTAAGTTCTGCCCTTTGAAATTTATACCATCAAATGCCATAGCTTGCGTAGTTTCATCTATTGATCGAAACTAAAGAAAAGAAAAATAAATATACAATTATATGTATTATAGATTTTTTTTAATGTAAATAAGAAAATTAACCTCTAAGAAAGCAAAATTTTTATCAAGATTAATTTGACATGCTAAAACTGGATTCCCAGCTGCTTGAGCTAAACCAGAGAGATGCATTTGTTGATTAAAAAACTCCATCATTTCCTCTTCTGTAATTCCAAAAGGTATGTTTCCTACGTACAATCTCCTTGCTTGACGTGTAATTGTACTACCTACAACAGGTACTGCAGCTTGTGGTGTATCAGCTACAATATTAGCAGGAATTTGACCAGCAGCCTGCATTGCTTTATACTAAAATGATTTTATTAGAAGTTAAAATTATATAACAATAAATTACAAAATTCAGTTTTACATGTAATTATATACCTGTAAAGGAGTAATGTGTTCAAATCCCGGTGGTGGTACATCCCAATAAAGAGATGGTTTTCGTCTCCTTGAATTACGACTTCTCTTAGGAGAACCACTTCTTTTTCGATCTCTAGACCTTCGTTCTTTACTTCGTGATCGTGAACGTTTCCTACGTTCTCTACTTCGTGATCTGTGTCTTCTGTCTCTGTCTCTATCCCCACGATCCCTATCTCTATCTCTGTCTGCACGTTCTCTATCTCTATCCCTATCCCTGTCTTTATCACGATCCCTGTCTCTTTCACCTCGTTCTTGTCGTTCTCTATCTGTTAAAAAAAAATTAAATTAACATAATTAAAGAAATAAATTAAATTCTTTTAATATAAGAATATAAGGAATATGGTGTAGATAATAAGGAAAAATTAAAACAAGCATAAAATATTAAACTTTACCTGTTATTTCTATATCCTTGATTTGAAAAGTACTAAAATTATATCATTTTCTTATATAGATATTAATATCTTAGAAATAATTAAATTTTTAAGTAAATTCACAGATGATTTATTTTAGTACAATAAGTAATTTTAAAATTAAAAGAGCTTTATATACTTTATAGCAATTTTTTAAATATATTCAACATATTTAATAAATCAATACTCATTAAATTATAATAAGTAAAAATAAAACGTATTCAAAATAAAATTTTCCAAAGCAAGTAAGAAATAAAAAATGTTCAAAAAATCGAAAAGTTATCTTTTAAACTCACGAATAAAAAATATTCAAAACACTTGTGCTTTTAAGAACGCAGAGGTAGCTGTTAGTCGTTAGCTTGGAAAAAGTTATAAACATTAAAAGTGACTATACCTAAGCTGTAAACACAAAATTATTTCTGTGGCAGTAAAGGTCGAAAATAGAAAAAGTGACGTTTGCTCTTTCACCTCGATATTTACTAAGTTTCCGAGAAGAAATATTCTTTCAATATTTTAAAAGACAAATGAAAAATTAAAATAATATAGCTAGAAAAATAAATATTCTTGTTTAACAAACAAAGTAGAAACGAAATTTATAATGAAAAATGATCTTGAGCTAGACGGATGAGGGAGTATTCTTTTCCTACATATGTAATTCTTTCTATATGAGCTCTTTTATTTATCATTCATATCTGTCTCTGTCTCTCTATCTCTCTCTCTCTTCTATGTTAGCGACTACATGTAACGAAGAGATGTAGATTGTATGTTTAGTGTAAAAAATTAGTTATTATAACTGTGAGATGTTTACGGGGACTGCGAAATCTGTACTTTCTTGGTCGATACATAATCACCGGAATTATGATGGAATGTTATATAATCCAAATTCTGAGGAAAGAAGATAATGTGCACCACAATTTGATTAGCTAATTACACATATCTAAATAACTATGAATATTTGTTATAATACAAAAATAATACAAGACACGTTGGGTGGCCGAGTTTTTAGGAACACTGAATCGTTGAATGGTCTTTAGACTGATGGACGCATCACAGAATCTCAACCTGGGTAAACTTAAATACACCAGGTATTAAACGAAATTAAAGTTTTCACTTGGTTAGAGATTAGCATATAAACGATTTTAAATATATCATATATTTATTTTTTTCCTCTCCTGGAATACGGGAAATTTTTTGCCACGAGCGTTGTCAATAACTTATTGTCAATTATGGACTGCTTAACAAATAGAAATATGAAGTCGCATTCAGACTTGAAAAGACTGAAGTGTAAATGTTCTTCAAGGTACAGGTGATAAATAATGTGGCCTTTCAAGAACAACAGTGGAAAAGTTATTATTCTAATGCGTTGATGAACTTATACTTATTTCATTAAGTGACATTATTAAACAAGAGTTCAAGGAGTGATTAATTAAAAATGAACATTTGTAAGAAAAACGAAGAGATGACGGAAGAAAACGTATATTCAGGACACCCATATATAGTGAAATTGTTAACAAACATTCGCACGACGGCCTCATTTACAAATTAAACTTTCATAGTTGGTACTGCTATAACTGACTTTTTTTCATCGCAGTTAACATTCTTCAGGACTTGCAACTACACTCATCCTGCTTAATTATGTTAGTAAAATTTCCATTCTTGACTCCGTTTAGAGTTACTAGTACCCACTCTTGTGGAAATCAATACCTTCTCTCCCTTTTTTTTAAACTTGCTTGGCAGATTAAGACTTGACGTTAATAAAGTCAAATTGCAGGTAATCCAGTTTAATAGATATCGTGTACTCCCTGCTTTCATTACCTTACACATTTCTAAAATTCACTTGTTTCCAAAGGTAAAATACCTGCTAATATTTGATCAGCTATTCTAGCTGATAGTATATCTAGCTGATTCTAGCTAGATCCGAAGCCCTCACTTAATGACCATAAGGAAAAAAATCTTTAGTGTTTATATTCACTTCTTCCTTTTTATCTGTAATCCATGGATGTTTTATTACACCACCCATCTTCAAGATAACCATACACA
The DNA here is from genome assembly GCA_018907185.1 of Platyscapa corneri. Classification (NCBI taxonomy): domain Eukaryota; kingdom Metazoa; phylum Arthropoda; class Insecta; order Hymenoptera; family Agaonidae; genus Platyscapa; species Platyscapa corneri. The sequence goes on along the minus strand of JACCHW010000103.1, from coordinate 104,983 downwards.
ACATCCTCACTAAGAAATTCCATTCAGGGAGCTTTTGTCTATAAATCTTACTGTTGGTTTCAAACCACCTAAAACAAGTTACTAATATCCTTTCTCTCTATTCGATGGTACTGAAATTCTTGATTTTTCGCAAATTTAATCGAGCTCCTCTGGAATTATACTATCCACTTCTGCTAATAACCTCTGGTTTTTCATTTTTCTTCACTCGAATCCGTACATGCAGGTAACAGTGCTAACGTAATAAAAATACAATGCATAAAATTTTGAAATACTAGAACTTTTACAATAAGTACAATTCAAGTACAAAATATTGTACTGTTGAGAAATTTAACACTATAAACAAGTAAAATTTCTTATAATTAAAAAAAAATAAATATATTAGTCACAATTTACTACATGATTAAAATTGAAATATGTATATGGAAAATAGTAATAAATATGTCAGTTTTTATAATTTATAAGTTTAAAAGTTGTATTATAAAAGATTATATTATAAAAAAAAAATATATATATATATATATATATATATATATATTTAAATATAAAGAAAAAAAGGAAAAAATCTAATATTTAAAGATAAATAAGAAAAATTATGTTTAAAAAAAATTAGAAAAATACGTTGTGTATATACAGATTATATATAATTATACAAAACAAAAAAAAAAGATGACAAAGTATAAAGTAAAAATTAATTGATTAAAGTAATTAATTAAAGTAAAAAAATTAATCTTGATAAAGATCAAAAGGCACTGGCTCAAATTGGGAAATTAGAGATAAAATTTATTACTTTTACCAATGATATAATATTGATGACAAAGAGTGAAGGGGAATTGAGGGAGATTCTAAGAATAAGTAAAAAATTTTTTAAAAGGGAAGGAATAGAATTAAATGTGAATAAAGCTAAAATAATGAAATTCGGAAAAACAGGGGAGGAAAAAAATCGTTTTTTTATGAAAGGAAAAAGAAATAGAAACAATCAACGAATATTTTATTAGTTAGAATATAAATTTAAAGAGAACACTGGAGATAGTTTGCACAAAAAAACTAGTGGATAAAAGAGAAAATTTGGTGCTAGGAAGGGTTTGAAATATTATAGAAAAAAAATTATTTAAAGAGGAAAACATAAAAAAAAAAAAGAAAACTACACAACATAACTAATAAGTTTAACATTGAGAGAAAAAACTTAAAATATGGATGTTTTGTAATGCGAGGTAGACAAAATAAAATAATACAACAAAGGCAATTATGGATCATTCATTTATGAAGATCTAAATACACAGAGAAATATAAAAACATCATAATAGATGGCATGAAAGATAAAGAATGTATGTATGTGAAAAAAGAAGATTCAAAATGAAAATTTTTACAAGATTTCGGTCTCGGGGAATACAAGTAACTGGGAAAATAGTATCAAAGGTAGTAGAAAAGACATGTTTTCTTTACAAAATACACTGGTATAGAGAGAACGAAAAGAATAGCAAGAAGGTAGATAATTGAAGTAAAAACTATGTGTAAGTAATTTATTGCAACAGCAAGTGTAAAAACCAAAATGTAAGAAATACAGTGTAAGATTCAGTATTATAACGATGATCAAATATATATTTAATTATAAACAATTGTTACTAAATGTTAATAATAAGTAAAAAGTGATAAAATTTAAAGTGAAAGAGTACAAAACTTTATATATGTATTTATATATATTATTCAATAAAACAACTACTAGTATAAATATATACTACAGTATCAAAATAAAATAAAATAAAATATAAAGAGTATGAAGGAAGGCAAAAATAATTAATTTAAGTTGTATGTAAAAGAAATATTTTTAAATATTTATAAAAATTTTTTTTACATATTTATAAAAAATGTATACCAATATTAAAAGATAAAAAATATTAGAAAAGTAAAAAATGTGTAAAAATAACAATAGAAAAAAGGCAATAGAAATATAAGAGAAAGTGACAGAAAAAAGAATTTATTTCTGGCAAAGTATTAAATAGTTGAGTTATTAATGGAGAAAAATACCAAAAAGCAGAAAATTTTTTGAAAGAAATTGTGCTCATAACATTAAAACAATATTGGGTCAAAAAGATTAATTAAAATGTATAAGAGAAATTAAACCAATTTCTATATTAAAAAATTTAAAAGAACAAATTTAAATAATAAGAAAGAGAGAAAAAGAAAAGGAATATCTGAATAAAAATAGGAGCAAAATACATAGTGGGTAATGAAATTAATTAAAACCAACATTGGTCAATAGAAAAAGATAGAGATTGTGTATTAATTAAGGAATAATAAATACATATTAAAACTGCAATATTATAGCAGCAAATACCAAATGATTAGAAGAAAATTATGAAAAAAGAAATAAAGATTAAAATTTAAATTTATTTTAATTTGTTTTAAAATAAATACAAATCCACCAAAGCAAAAATGAAGGAAAAAGAAACCATGTGAAAAAATAATATGAAAAAAAAAGGAATAAATATAATAAAGTAACATAACAATATTTTAAAATTTAACATAATTAAAAGCAATATACAAAGTGTAAATAACAAATTTTAAATTATTCCTAAATAAATAAAATAAAACTATTAAAAAGCAAACAAGTCAAAAAATGAAAAAACTATAGATTAGTACATTTATTAACTTAAATTTATAAAAAGGGTGAAAATTTTATCAGCGTATTATTATAGAATGATTTCAAAAGGATAAAAATATGATTAAATCCTAATCATCATTACAATATTATACAGCTACATGTATTCAATCATATATTTTCATAGTAAATGCATTAATTAAATATTTTTTAAATAACCTAAAAATTTATTAAATTTTGTATTTATAATTATAAAATATAAATAATTATTTTTATTCATAAAATAATAATAAATTAAATATATTATCTCACTTTTAAAATTATACACATTATTGCATTAATATAATTTATATAATATAATTTATTATATATTTAGCAAACTAAATCATAATAATTAATTATAAACAAATTTCTAAATACCTTAAAAACTCGATTGAAAAAAATGAATACAATAGATGGTTTTTCCAATAGTACAACAATGAATAAATTAAGATTACAAATTAAAATAATAATTAATTTGTAGAAATATATAGTGTTAATGAACTTTAATTCATCTTCAAGATTTAATAAGTAGGGATAAAATAATATGTGGAGCATCTTAAAAGATGAAAAATTTGTTTACATCATATTATGAATATCTTCTTTATGAATATATGGTGATACATAAGCAACACGATACGGCCATTATTGTAAAATCATTCTTACAGTGTATGCGTGTCGAAAAATAAGCATCATATAGAAAACGTCAAACAATATTTGATAAAATCATACTTAAAAAAGCACTTACCTCCATTAAAATCTTCACCCATTTTTACCGTTTTAGAAGTTACAGCTACTACCCTAAATAATGAAAATGCTTTAGAAAATAAAATTATAATTATTTTAATAAAATAATTATAGTTAACTTATAATAATATTTTGGCGTTATTTATTATTAATAAATGAAATTAAACGTTAATAGATGAATTACGCGTAATCACGATAACTTAATTTTCACAAAACTTTATTGTACGTGCTAATGGATAAATGGAACTGCTGATAGTAAGAACGCGTGGATCAGGCTATACAACATAACGATTTCATTCGTAAATAAAAAAAATGGCGACGTACTTATACGCATAGCAACCACTGATAGAAGGATCTGTATTATGAATATTATAAATTTTAAATTAATTCTTCCGTTATATTAGAAAATTTTAAATACATAAAGATCAAATTTATTATAAAAAATTATGCACAAATAGTTTTGATTTTATCAAATCAAAACAATAATTTTAAAAATATTAATGTACAATATAAATAAATTAATAATTTTAAAATTAATTTTAAAATAATTAAATACATTAAATGTTATAAAGAAATATATATAGCACTATCGGCTATTAAAATTAAATTATAATTTATTATCACTGAAAACAAAACAATGCTTACTAATTTTGTTCTTAAAATTTAATAACAATACATAAAATTAATTAGAATTATTAATTATTATATTCAATTAATTATTTTTTATTTAAAGATGCATTTATTTATTTTTTTTTTTGTAATCAATTATAGATATTCAAATTATTGTAATTATTTACATAAATACAATATAAAAATAAATTATCAAATTCTTATTGTAATATAATAAGCTAATAATTATAATATGATACTAAAATTTTTTAAAATTAATAGGATTATTTTTAAATATTACAATAACATAATACGTCATCTTTGCACATGTTTGCAAATCTATTGCTTACCAATTATGTTTGTTTTCTGATGAATTACCTGTAGACGCAAAAACTTTTAGTATAAAATAATAGTATACAATAATTAAAAATATAATTGAGCGAATCTGGATCATAGAATTTAACCAGAATTATGAAATCATATGAATTTATTTGTTTAAATGTTAATTTAACTTTGATTAAAAATTAAAAGTACTAAGAGAGTACAAGTTATCTTTATGAAAGTCGGAGATAAAATCCTTTTTTCTTATTTCTTCTGGTCAGGTTTATTTTAATATAATATTTAAATCTAACAGTTTCTCAGCGCTGCATTTATTACAAAAATTTTATATCAAACAAAGTACTCAGTACATAATATCGCAATTGTTATTATCTCGATATTTAATTAAATATAAATACTATTTACGTTTGAAAATTTATATCTAACTTCTAACACTAACTCTATAATCTTCTAAATTTTTTAATTTAAATAGAACTTATTACAGAATTTTTTACCTAAATAATATAACAGAATCCGTATTATTTTATGTTAAAAATTTTGCTTGTTTTAAATATTCATGCTAATTTACATACGGTGTATTACAACTTAAAAAGCAGAATATATATAATACTTGTATTTTATGAAAACATTATATACATAATGCTTTCCTTAACCTGTATCCATCAGATGTATTGTCATGTAATACATTAGTTTGAAGTTGATAGAATTGACAAGCATTTGAAACGTAGAAAATTTTAAGATACATGAAATATTTCATCTCTTTTAAATATTTAATTTATAAAGTAATGAAAAAAAAACAAAGTTAAGTAAATGTTTAGATAGAAAGTAGTTAATTTTTTAAATAGATTTTTACTATTATATAAAAGTATATTATATTAATTGTTGAGCATTGATATTGCGTATCAGACGTGAAAGGCAGAAACTATTACTGCTAGAAAAACTGAAATCAATTTTTCATGAAATTCTCAAAAGCTGATCAATAATTAAGTATAAAAAAAAAATAAAATAATAATGAAATTATATAAATAAGTCAAGTGCCAAATGCAATTTCTTGAAATAAACTTTCAAATCGAAATGGACCAACATTTTTGAAGGTAAAGAAAAGTAGAAGGTAAAAGTAGAAGAAAAGAAGGTAAAAAAAAGTTGAGTAGTTTCTAATTCAAAACATAAGATTGGTTGTCTCCACTGGTAAATATTTCAACCAGAAAATCGATCCTTTAGCAAATTACTAATTATTGCATCTCGTTGATAAAAAAACTTCTATCTTCTTATTTATTGAATATTATCAACGAGTTTTTTCATTGAATATAGTTTATTAGTATAGTTAATACTATACTACTATTATTATTTTTCCATAAGTTTGATTTTTCGAGTTACACTTATATAAGGCTTCAAACGATTTCGTAAAATTAGGACTACGTTCAAAAATATATTAAACATATTCAGCATATTAAAAAACTGGTAAGTTTTAAAGTATTAAGGAAAAAAATGTACTCATTCGTGTTTAAAAAAAAAAAATTCAAATATTTATTAAAAACTTCTAATTTTACATAACTTATAAGATGACGAGAAGTTTTTGCATCATTAAATTTATAAATACATAATTAGTATAATCAAATAATGAACAACATTTCTCATTGAAAAATTATATTTATTGAGTGGTATTTTTACATTTCTTTATCTGCGCATGCTTCATTATTATAATATATTCTTCCGTGCTATCATCATATATTAAAAAGTAATTGAATTTTTATAGCGATGTTTATTGATGAAAATAATATAAGGTGTTATTATAAAAAAATATTAATGTAGTATTTACTAATCCATCTAATGATTTTCATCAACTTTCCGCTGAACTCTTTTCCAGAGAAACCGCTATCACACCATAGTATTGTTTTTTTTTATAAAACTATTACGTTTATACAAAGATTAATAAATTGAAAATTTTAACCAATATTAGGTAGTTTTTATCTAAAAAATTAGTTACAGTATCGGGAAATAATATTCAATTTGTTCAACATAGTGTACGCTCACAAATCTAATATCCAAATTGTTTATTAAGTTTAGGAATTTTCACCACAAGAATTTAACGAATAGTATTTATTTATAGATAAAAGTGTGTAGCAATGAAGTTTACTTGTATACACTCGTATAATGGTAGTTATAAAATTTTGTTAATAAGTCTTTATAAATCTTAATTATATTGCAGCGTGAATTGGTAATAAATGTTTCTGACGTGAAATTTATGCGTAAAGATGGGTGTGCAGTATTGTAACATAGTTTGCACATTCGCAGACGAATATGACTGTGACATAGACTTAAACGTGTAAAATATGTAAATTAATATAAATGTAAATCAATCATTTATTGGCACTATGTAAACATCACTCATTGTAGCAAGAATTGAAAGAGATTTTTAACACGCGGATTGATGTAGTAAGTTATGGGTGTACATAGCATCACGATATTATCTTTGGAATAAAACTTATCATGTGTGTCAACTAAACTTTACTGATTAAAGAACACAGTTGATAATGTTCCGGTGTACACTTATAAAATTATGTTCAACTGAAATAGTTGTAAATATTAAGCATTGAACAAAGCTCAGTATAGCTTTTTATATGCAAGCATAGGGATAATAATCATTCAGTGAAAGGGACACTGTATTTTTAATAAATCTCAACTACTTAGTAATTATAAAACAATGGTCATGTCATTTTGCCGTAATACACAGTAGTGAGAGATACGATAAATTAATAGAGGGAAAAATGTGTAAAAAATGACAACCAGAAACCTGCTTTCATGTATGCATCGGTGCATTCCATAATAGGTTTGTCAATGCCTTATTTGGTAGCTAATTGTCTAACACCTTAAATTAAGTTTAAGATAAAATTTTTATTTTATACAATTAAATTTTTTCTAATTAAAAATGCTTTTATGGCTAAGATGAAATTACTACTGATCAACAAGCTTGTTTAATAAAATAACAATCATTGAAGTAAATTGGTTTTTTTTTATGTATGATTATAAATATTATGTTAAATCAAAAAATAATTTTTTTATTTGTATTTAGTTTTATATTATATTTTTATTTTTATTTATTAAATATCTTTCAATCAAATATTTTTTAATAATATCAATAGAATCTACTATCATTAGAATCTACAATTAATTATAATTTATCCTATTATGAACTGACATCATTTTTAAGAACTATTTCTTAATATTTCATATATTAAACTTCTTAATGTATATTTTAATTACTCTGATTTATTTTATTATATTATAATAAGCCTTGTATAGAATTTAAATAAAATTTTTTATTTAATACTAATGATACCATATTTGCTAAAAAAATAAATTTCACATATTAAGTATGATACTATGTTCCTTTTTAAATAAAAAAATTGAGCATATTATAAGCAATTTGATAATAAAATTTAATTTATGTATCAGTACTTGTGTATCACAATAAATAAACTATAGGAGAGGTTAAATTATTGAAAAATATAAAGCGGATATAATAAAGTAACTATTTGCGAGAATAAATGCGAAGAAAAAGTTTCATGTCATCAATATATACATTATATTTATTCATATTTGATTTCTAATTATTCATCATAGCATTAGATTCAAATTTCATCACCATAGATGACTCAATACACAGACTCCTATTGATTTTACTTAACAAATTGAAATAATTGAAATTGACATTCATATATATTTATTCCATATTGAACAATCTCAGCACCCATCAGATCTAGTTTTCTCAGATTCCTAATTTATTGTAAAATTTTGTTAATTGAAGATCCTTAAGATATGCTTACAGCCTAAGGTATATTGCAAACTTTAATTTGTTAACGAGTAAGAATAATGTCCTTGATAATAATGTTCAACAATTTTTTAGTATTAAAAATTATTAAATAAATTCATAAAACCAATATCTCACTGTTATTTTAAATTTTTAAACGATCAAGAGCACAGACAGCATTCAATTTTTCTTTTGCTTTTCATACGTTTTACAAAAATGCAAAACAATTAATGGTATATATTAGTCTTTTTCCATTATACAGGGGAAAAGAAAATACGTTTAATGTAAACGTACGTTAACTTAAACTAACCTTTGAATTAATGCAAAATTTTAAATAGCATCATTTAAAAGGTATATGATTTTAATGTTGACTTGTATTATCAACATCACCTATTTTAAACGGCGAATATTTATTATATTGATATTTATTAATCCAGCACTGTAAATAAGTATTTAAAATTTAAATTCATCTTACTTTTTATATGATTCGAATTTATAAACCATTCTAAAAATGGACTTAGAAAAATAATATATTTTTAATAATTATTTCATTTTTAAAAATAAAATAATAATTTAGAATGGAGTTTGAATTGAACTTTGAATCATATAGAAAGTATGATGAATTTAAATTTTTTATTTTAAAGGTATAAAGATAAAATCGCTAAGGAAGTGCAAGAAAATTTCGTTATATATATAATAAAAGTGTCATTTAAAAATCTGCCTAAGTTTGTTATCCCATTTTGTCTTTTCAACAATTTTTTGCCTCTATGTATGTTTATCTTTCACACACACACACACACATACACTCTCTGTCGCTCTCTCTCTCTCTCTATTACGTAAACAGAACTATTTTCATCACTTGTGTTTCTCTATAATTTATTGCTAAACGCTTGTAAGTTACCATCTCACAAGCTGTGTGACATTTTGTATACATATCGTACTCAAGCTTCCTCGTTTTCTTAATCTAGCTTATGTGAACAATATAGCTAGCATTTCTAAGCTAGCCCGTTTGCGCAGTATAAAAATATAAATAATGAAACAGAAAACACCCGGATTTAGCAGATTTCAAGTATATAATTTAGGCTTTACAACTGAATGTAATTATTTCAAACAAAAAATCTATAATATATATCAGAAAATAATAAATAGAAGTTAAAAGAACTTATGAGAGTTTGTCTTCTATAAGATGACGGGAAAAATAAAATTTGTGTTTTAAACTTATAATTAACTTTAATTTAAAAATGATCTAAAATAATAAAAGATTTAAAATAAAATTCGAATTTTTAAAATTAATAATGTTTTACAGATGCCTGGTAAATAACTGGTAAGATAGTATCTTATTGCTTAACATATATAATAATTTTTAATCTATTTTATAAAACCATTAGTGTTTATTTCATTTTTAATATATATATATATATAAAACAATTATAAATAAGAGTTCACATAATACAGTAACCATTAATTAATTAATTTTTATAACAATAGAATTACAATACAACTAAGAAAAATTTTATAAACATGAATTACTTCTTATGTTCATTTAACGATTTGTAAAATTTATTTGACCGATGTTCTTCAAATCTCTTCTGTTTATAGGATACATTCATTAACCTTTCTCCAATAATGTATTATAATCTTGTACACAAGAGAATTAAAAATTTTTATTATTTTTTTAATGGTTGTATATTTTTCTATAAATAATAATAATTAATTATTATATATATTACAATTTGACCTTATTTTTAGACTTATTTTATAATACTATAAAAAAAAATTTATTGAAATAGGTTGATTGTGTATATGTATTGTTTCTGATACTTTATTACAGTTAAAATCATATATTTTTTAGAAAGCGTATTTTCTATTTGTAGCTTCTGAAAATTTATATTTGAAAATTTTTTTATTATTGTTACTAATACATTTCTTAAGTATATCTGTAAACTTTAAAAATAAAATTAACATATATTATATTATAATATATATTTAAAGAATGAAATATACAGCTAAAAAATAAAACAAGTTTATAAAAACCTTATTTAATAGAAAGTATATTTATGCAGCAAATGAAAATATTAATATAAATTATATTAAAGAATAAGACTTCAAAACTTATAAATATATTTTTAAATTAAAGTTGTCAGTCAATGAATTGCAACTAATAAAATTTTAATATAAAGCAAGACATCTATAAGAATGTATACCTAACCAATTTTTAAATAAAAAGAATTCAGAATTTATAATAAGAGTTTTAAAGCTAGAATAAATAAATTATGTACTAACAGTTTAAAGAACCATTAATATTATTTCTAAAATTTTAATTATTTGAGTTACATTGAATCATTTTTGTTTTATATCATGAAAATTATCAATAAATTATTATTAGTTCATGCAAATGGTAAGATATTAAGGCTGAATTATTTTTTATATTTTTACATAGAAACATATTAGAAATAAATTCAAACTACAAATCACTCGAAAATATTATCATGGAAAATTAGTGAGAAATCAAAGTATTATTTCATGAAATATTTGGTAGGTCTAACTTCTTAATATTTTATGATTATTAAGTTATTTATGTTATTAAACATTATAAGTAGATAATATTAAAATTTGGAAAAATTATAATTTTTATATTGAATGGAAAATTTTTTTTAAATACATTAAATAAAAATACAATAATATTTATAATACATTTTAAATTTGTTACAGATTTATGAGAAAATTCATAATTATAATTAATTAGTGTTTTATATTTGTTTATTATTTATTATAATAACACTAACAGTTCTGCAAAGATTTATATTCATTTTTTATTATTAGAAAGTTGTCTAATTTTTATTAAAACATAATATTATTATTTAGTAAACATATCTTTAGAGGTACATAAATAAATAAACAAAGATTTTTTATAAATAAAAATTATAATAAAATATTAAAAAACATATGATACGTGCATATTCGAACAATATTATGAATTGACGTATTTGTGAGGTTAGGAAAAAAAGGAAAAAATACTAATGTCTATGGATCTCCGATTTCTGTAAGTGATACATAGGGCTCAAATATGCGTTACGGTAGGACTTCGCATTAAAATCCTTACCTTTACGTGGCATTTGTTTTCTTTCTGACTTGATCTACTGTCTATTTTGGTATCCCGTTTCTTTCTTGAAGTTTAAGCTGAATCATGGAAGCCCTATCATAGCCGCTGTCACACGCACAAGAGTCTATATCTAATCTTGTGCAGTGGCCAGCAGCTGCACTGGGGTCCAATACTAATTATTTAGTACAGAATATTATTCTACTTCTTTTTTTATTCACAACTGCAATTGTTCGTTTAATTTGCAAGTAATTTTTTGAAACAATTATATTATTATTATATTAACTAATGTGCAATATTAAATTTCTAATGTTATTTCAATGAAAATTAAAAATGTATTAAAAAAATTATGTATTATTCTTTCTATAATTTAAATATTAATTAATATTAGAGTTTAAAGATAAGAAAATGTTTTAATTTTGTTTTCAACAGAATTAAGAGAAAAATTAATTTTTTAGAAAAAATACTTAAGATATTTCAAATTAAAAAATATATGAAATGCAATTAAAATTGTTTTAAGAAACTTAATATTTTTGAAGTTCTTATAAAATTTTCATTGTTTTATTCGAAATGTAATTAATGAAATTTTCTTTGATTTGATTAATTTATTTATCTTCAAAGTAAATTTTTCTATTAATTATAATTATTTAAAATAGAAGTTATATTTAAAAATGCAAATTAATAATTGAAAAATAAATTTTTACAACCTATAGTGTTTATAAATTGGACTAGATACCTTAAAATATATAATATTTTTTTCACAAAGAAATGTATAGAAATATATTTTCGAAAAACTAATAAATATGCATAATATATTGAAAATAGAATTTGTTTATCTAAAATTATAAAATACATTTTTATAATTTCAGTAAGTATGTGTATTTTTATATATATATATATAGTTTTTAGCATATCCATTATACATTCAACAGCAAAAAACAATTTCCATGATCTTTAATCCCATTTGCTCCAATCAATATACACATTAAAGTAATTATACGTTGTACGAAGTGTCGCTATTATAAATAGAAAAATAATCTATTTATATACATATATAAAATTTTATATTTGATTGAATTACAATATATGTGTACTTTATGTGCATTTTATGTATACTTTATGAGTACAAAATTTTATCATTACCAATATATAAGCAATAATTTAGTTTGTATTAATAATTTTTATTAAATTTATAGTTTGATGAAATTATATTATAAAAAATTCGTAGTGACAAATAAATTTAATTATAATTTACGTAACCAACCTTATTGAATAAAAAATAAAAATATAAAGCTGAAACGCATACTATACTTTAATCAAGTAAGTTACTCCTATTGATTGAATTATTTAAACTCACCTTAACGTTTGTTCTACTTGCAAGCAATAGTACGTAACAAAACCAAAGGGAGTAAGGATATAAGTAAAAGGAGAACTTCCACATCGTTCGATGAACGGTAAAATCGGACTTGTTCGTGTATACCAAAATGTTGATCTAGAAATTGGTTAGGAAGTTTATGATTAATAAAATTTCATAATTTGTATTTCTAAATTTTTAATAAACATCGAAAAAGTATCGTACTTCGTGATTAATCAAAACTAATTACATGGAATAAGTATGTTCATAAAGTTGGTATTTCTTGTAAATTATTAGTTTTCAAATGAAAACTTATTATATTTTAGTATCATACACTCAAATAATTAAAAATATTATAATAGACTAGTTATAGTTTTCAATTTATGTATAAAAAATTATTAAAATTCTTTATATCTATATAAAAATTTTATATAAAAAGTTTTTAAAATAATATGTTAATATCAAATCAATTAAAAAATATAAGAGGTTAATATATATAATAATCAAAAACTTTATAAAAAGTTATGATATTAATTAATATATAAATTATTTTTTTTAAGTTTTTAAATCTAATTTATATAAAAAAGTTATATTATTAAACTACATAATTCTTAAGAAATAAACTAAAAAAAAATTAACAGATAATTTTAAAACTAAAAACTACAGTACAATTAATATATAGTTATAAATATATCTTTTAATTTATAATTCTTGTTTATGAAGAATAATATTATTACATGCTTATTTTTGAGCTCAGTATTATTTTATGTTCTTATAAATTTATGTTATGATAATAATATCTACATATCATAATTTTTTCTTAAAAGTTGAAGTTTTAGTAATTCATAGAAAGACTTTACCGTCTTCCATAAAATATTTTTTATCTTCCATAAAATATATTTTATATCGTATGTATGTAAAATTTACTGAATTTATTTATTCATACCTGTAAACTTAATATGATATTAATCAACTAGTAAAAGTATTCAAAACTGAAAAAGATTTGGTTATATTTAAAAATTTATTGATATTAATATACAGAATTATGTTTTTAATTACTAAAATAGATATAAAACAAAATTTTTATTTCATCTGTAATAAATTATACTAGAATATTCGGAATTGATTAGAACCAAGTATATTTCTTTATAGTTAATATAGTATCGTGAAATTTATAAAAAAATATTTTATTTAACTTATTAATAAAATATTTAAAACGTGATAACACGTGCAATTTTTTCAATTTTCAATATAGATCATAACTATAGTATATCTAAGCTATTATTTATAGTAGAGATTAATTATTTTATTATATTAATACAATAAAAATTTTAGTAAAAATATACAGTTATATAAATTAAAATAAATATATCTATATTTTCATATTTTAATATTTGTAAATATTAATTGATGTATAGGGTAGGTTTATTTTTGCATTTGCCGTCATAATTAATTTAGTCACAATTAATGGGAACATCATAACTTCGTACTTAAGGGAATTTTTACTTCTGTTTCTATGTCTATGATAACAGGAATTGAACAGATTAGTGAGTAAATATGTCTCCGCGTGAGGTATATATTTACAACTTTTACCAATCATAAGTTGAATACAAAATTCATCGACTTCGATCTTTTCCGTTGCTAGAAAGGGCTTTTCAATCGAGAGGTACACTTTTCAAACCTACTTCTAGTTTATATGTTATGTGTTTCCAACTATTCTCTTTAACTTTTATATGATGTACATATACTTCTGTTTTATTTAAATTTTTGATTTAAAAATTTCTAACTCCAGGATAAAAATTATTTTGATACTTATATTAAATTAATTAAATATTTTTACAATAAAAATTGCATTTATCATAACTACATTGATTTTTAAAAATAATGAATATAGATAACTTGTTTAAGACAAAACTTTTTTATTAGTTGTACATAAAATAACATACACTATACATATTAAAAAATAGATTTAAAAAACATACGTTTCTGCATGTTAGTTATTTTTCGTATTGTGAAAACATAAAACCAATGCGTGTATGTGTATATGCATGTGTGAAACCAATATATATACACACACGTTGGTTTCACTTGCCATGGCCACATACACACACACACACACACACACATTCAATATTATTTGAAATCATATTGTGTTTTTATACTTATAAGCACGAATATAAGTATAAAATATTTTTATACAAATATTGATAATAAAATTAGATCGTAATAGAATAATTAGGTAATAAAACTATCTTGATCTTGATGATTCTAAAAGTACGTCTAAATTAAATAACGAAGCAAACACAGTATTATTATTGGATAAATACATATAGTAATTTTATTGTTATAATTATTTAAGAAGATAGATCATTAACAATTTTTTCAGCATTTAATTACATGTACGTATTAATTTGTAGTATAACGTTCTTATTAAATTTAAATCAATTTTAATCAGTTATAAAAATTATATATTATAAATAATTTTATTATATTAATTATATAATTATATAAACAACAAATATTACAATACATAAGAATAATTTTACTGGTACTTAGAATAATTGAAGAATTCTCAAAATGAAATGTTGAAACATTTTCATTTAATTTTAATAATTTTACTTGATATTAAAAATTATATTTATACCAAAAGAATTAAGTTTTCAATAACTGAAACAAATTTTTTATGGGCTAAATAAATATGATAAGGAATTAAAATAATGTTGTGATAGCTTGTTATATTGATTTTACAGACTTCATTAGAATATTTTACAAGATTATACAAAAATCGATATTGCTAAATGATATCAATATTATTTTTATTCGTAATTTGTTTATGTCAGAATTAAATAAGGTAATCAATATTAGTTAATATCTGATGTAATTACTAAAAACTAATTTCTGTTAAGAAAATAATAAACTTTCAAACTGTATTCTATTTTTTAATGCATCATACTAAACCCCATTTTATTATGCTGTTATAATTTAAAATAAATTAAATACAAATATTTTAATAAATAATGGATAATTTTTTATTGAAATCGATTTTCTACTGATAAAACCTTTTTTATGTAGCCTAATTTTAAATAAATAAATCGTAATAAAACTATTGATAGAATATAAAATTCATGAAATTTCATATAATTGTATTTAAATCAATTTTATATAATTGTATTTAAACTAGCAGATGTACAGTGACACAATACATTAATAGTTTACATCATATACATAAAATTTAAAAATTTTTAAGAAGTGTTCTTATTATTTATAAATAGAGTGAAATTATGGAAAAATATATTTTATTTAATTAAATTAAAATATATATAAACGTGCCTACTTGCCTAATATTATCTACTCTGTGAACATATTTTTCCATTATTTTTAAATTAAAATTATTTTAATTAATGTTATTGTATTATTTAAAATTTTTAATAAATATCTATACTTTTTAATAAGAATAGATTACATTTAAAAATTTAACAATTGTATTTTATTATGTATTATTCTATTTATATGTATTATAATTATTTATTGAAAAATAAATAATCGTTTTTTATATATTTTTAAAAATAAAATCATTTTCAATTTGGAATATGTATTTTAAAGTTTTTTCGATCACTTACTGTAAAAGTCATCTGAAGTTGTACTTCATCTTTTGTACGTATAAAATTCAATTTTCTTCTGGAACTATTGAGTAGAAGTATAGAAGTATTTGAGATGCATGTGTACACTACTTAATGTGTTTCGAATAACGGTTAATTGAACCTGAATTATGCATATTTGTTAAGAAAATAGTTAGAGAAATAATATAAACTGATTTTTGTAATCTTATTGTTATATTCTGTTTATGAAAAGTTTTTAGTGATTTCTTAACTATTAAAAAGATAATAAATATGCAAATATATTATATATCTTTATAATACTCGTAAATAATACTTATTCAAATTTAATTTATAAATTTATTAAAAAAATATTTTTTGCAGAGAAAATTATTAATATCAATTTGAAATTCTAAATATACGATCTAATAGAAGTCTTATTTGACTTTTTAATAACTAAAAAATATTCAGAAATAGAATATTTTAATAATATTTTACATTGATTCATAAATATTTAAGTAAATAATAACTTGTAGATTTTCTGAAACTGCAGCGTCACTAAGACTTCAATTTAAAAAATAAAAATATCGAAAATTAACCACATAAATAAGAATGTGCATTGTTTAAACATTTCAAGCCATAATAACATCTTACGTTATTAAATAAAACTGAAATATTTTATTCTTTAAAAAATTAATTTGACAACTTAAAACTATTTGTCCTGTGAATTAGTTTGAATAAAATTATTTTTGTGATTCACGACACAAATAAATGTTATTCATTGTATAAAAGAAACCATAATCTTTTAAACTTTTATTACGGTAAATAAACATACAAAGCTCTATCACTGACAAAACTTATAAAAAATTTAAATTCTGAATTTTAGAATTCTAGATATATCTACACATTATTTTAACGTTTACACAGTTAAGTTAAATCATTGGAGGTATATATTAAAATAATCACGAAAATTGCGCAGAACGAAATACATTGTTCTATGTGAGTATTTAGATGTTTAAAAAATACACTTATCTCCATTATGTCTGTAGTACTACTATCAGCGCCACAACAGCCTTGCAAAGTCTTATATACCAAAAACTACCCCACGTGGTCAGCATTAATCTCCTAGCCAATGGCGAAATTGTGAGGGATGACACAGCGCAAACCAATCACTATAGTAAACCGACCTATGAACATTGAGAGGGACACGTGTGGATTTATAATGCGAAGAAGGAATCAAAGCTTTTTTTCATTATATTTAAATCGGTTAATTTTATTCTTATAATTCTGGTTAGAAATTATAAAACAGTAGTATAAAATAGTATTTATTATCAATGATGATTTATCAGTAAATAATTTAACTTTTAATATTTGTATTAATATAAGTTCAGTTTTATTAATATTAAAAAAACCTTGTTTTTGAATATAATTTTATTTCTAAATTAACTAGAATAAATGCAAAACGTAATCGAAATAAATATCTATTAATATTTATTATTAACTTAATTTATAGTTATTTTTGATTATTAAATATAATACAATATATAATATTGAAATATAAAATTGTTGAAAATAAATAGTTTTTAAGTATTTAATGAAATAAAATTTGAATTAAAAACTATAATACTCAATTTCTATTCTAATTTAAAATTTTTATTTAATATTTATTAAATAAAAAATATTTTTACATGTAATAATTATTTATATAACTTAATCATAATTTTTAAATACATACAAAATATTAATGTTTTATTCTAATTTATAATGATAATTTTAGATTCAGACACTCGTTCATTATTTATTCTATATTCTGGTATTAAAATAAATATTATAGGAAAGTATTCCTCTTTAATTTAATTAATAAAGATAATTATCTAATTTTATTATATACACTTTTAGCTGTAGTATAAATTGGGATTCAGGAATACTAAACGTAAAAAAGGATATTAATTTTTACATTTATGAGAGAAATGTTTAGCTCAAGTATATATACTAGAGATTTGTATATGTGTTTTAGATGTTTCTGCGAAATAAAAAAAGTATGTAACGTTTTTGCACTAGAAAAGTAAGCCTTAGTATTTCAGTAGGGCATGCATGTTCTGCTTTAGCTTTAATTTTAAGCCTTGTAAATTACTCAATCTTCTTAAATTTATATAAATATTTTTTATTTGGTTAATATAATTATAAAAATTATTAACTCATTAAACATTTTTCGATAAAATTATTATAAATACAAATGAAACCTGACCAATTCAATATATTTTTGAAACATTTGAAAAAGGTGATGGTTACGTTGTTTACTGTTTTTAATTATAATTTTATTTATGTTCAACACTTAATGGAGCATATTTAATGTTGATAATATATCGAGAAATCAATTATCTTTTCTTAGATATTAAATTTTGACGTAGGCTGATTTGAAATATCCTTACATCAATACAATAGGCGGTGGGTTAAATATAAACACAAGACTCCTGTTTTGCGGTAACCTTATAGTGGTGCAATGTTTTGGTACGCACCTCTGAGCTTTTCCGCACCTTTTGCTCTACCTCTCTTACTGCGTCTCTTTTCTTTATTGGATCACGTAATCTCAAGTACCTTATGTGAGTCCAGATATACCAATCTCTGTAATGGTATCCAGGGCCTACCGACCCGGCGTTGCAGTAAAAAGCCCTGAGACGGCCGATATGGTAGGCACAAGCACGCACAACATAGTGACGCAAAAAGGCATGCTACAGACTTGTTCGTACGAGTCCGAGCTCGTTGACCTGTCTACGTAGTGACCCGTATTCCTTCGGGTTACACGGAGGTGCAAACATATAATATAAATGTGCCTCGATGCATCACATGACGAGTACGCGCACGTCAATTTAATCCTTACACTACTGAAATATATAAAAAATCTCTATGTTACTTAAGTAGCTAAAAAATGGTTTATTATTTGTAGAAATTAATAAAAATAAATTAATTAATAGAACAATTTATAATATTCTATGGAACCTATAGTTTTTGTAAAATAATTGTACAAGTACTATTTTTATAAAATATTATTGAAAGAAATTTAATTAATATTACAGTATATAAAATTTAAAAAAATTAATGCACTTTTAATAAAAAAATTCGTATTTATTATATTGTTATAATATTTATATTATATTATAAAAGATTATTATTATATTTTATTCATAGACTAAACGAAAATTTTAAACAAATGAAACTCTGCGTTATTAAAAATTTTAATTGTCATTTATTCCACATTATTTCTTACCTTAAACTTGAAAGTAACCTTTTAAATAATTTTATATAATTTCAAACATGTTTTCAGATATTATAAATTGTTGGTTTAGTATTTCAAGTATCTTATTCTACCTACTGTACGAAAGGTATTTTTTTCATCAAAAATAAAAAATAAACTAATGTAACAAAAATACTAATATATCTAATTAATTAAATTGACAGCAGTAACAATATTTTGTATTAAATCTTTAATTGATTTATTTTCTTTAGAATCATTCTAATATGTGAATAGTTTACATATTATCTATATAGTCTCGCATAAACGAAACATGAGTAATTTCTCAGAAGTTTTTTGTAGTATTTTATATGAAAAAGATCTATATAATACTCGAGTAACTGTTGTACTTTTATACTAAAAAATTAATAGTAATTTCGTTTTTTTATGAAAGTATTAAAAATAAAAAGTGAAAGTAACTTCTAATTATGACTTAAAATTTGTTGTTCTAAATGACTTGTAAACCTATGTAAAATATATAAAATGTATACATGTAAAATATATATACTTCAGTAAATTGTTTCATCAAAATGTCACAAGGTAATCTAAAATCTTGTAAAATGAATGTAAATTTGTTATATTTGACATTGGTTTGGAAATTTTAGTCACCATAATTTTTAATTTACTTAATAGAAATTTAAAGATTCAATCATTAGGGTTATTTTTTCAGATCCCAATTCAACTTTTATTAGAATATTCACGAAATTTAGTTGATTATACATTTTAATTTATTTCAATCTAATTATATCTCATTACTTAATTATACTTATACTTTTATTTCTTACCAAATTGTAGAATATGTTAAATACGTGGAATCATATTTTAGAAATTAATAATCTCATATATATATATATATCCCATATATACAAGTAATCTACGTGTTTCCTTGTTCATCATTATTTACATAAATATTGTATGGCGATAAATTATTTGAATTCTAGTTTAACTTAATGGAGATTATTGTATTATATTATTATTCTACAGAAAATAGTATCTCGTAGTCTATTGTATTTTGGGCTATCTCTTGTAAAAACAACATGCTTCAATAAAATATAATCATATATTTTGAATATGAAAACTAATATAATAGATGTAACTTTACATTTGTCGATTTTATAGCTTAGCTAAACAAGTATCTGGTTAGGTTTTCGAATAAATCCTAAATAAAATATCTGCACCACTGCTTAAAATTCAAGAATCACTTAAATAATCAATATTAATTATATTACTTTCTATATTCAATAGTTAAACGTTAGTTTTTTTAAAACTCTTAATATAACATAATAAGGATTCAACATAATTAGTAAACACACACTAAACATAGTCTATTGAAGTGAATTCATAACACTTTTATCCTTATTATATGTGTACAAGATATTTAATATATTATTAAATTTAATCATAAAATTAAATTAATTTAATAAATAGAAATAACATTTGACTTTATATTTAAACCTTTAGCATAATTTTTTTGTAATTTAAAAATACGTTTATAACAAACTTAAATACTTATAATTCAACTAATAATGAAAAAATGAGATATTTCAATAAAAATCTTTTTAAAAATTTAAAATAAATTTTATTACAATCTAAAAAGTTTATTTTTTATCGTATCCTTTAATACGAATTTAATAACAATATTTTTACGTAACAAAAATATATTTAAGATTGATATTTCACAGATAATCTTAAAAAGAATTCCCTGATTAATTTTTATTATTATAAAATAATTATCCAATTAAATAGAAATGTTTTTTGATAACTTTTTAAAAAATGTATTTAAATGTTAAAATATTATAATTTTTTATTTAATTTATTTTAATATTAAATATGAACTAAGTATCAATTTATTAATTACTAATTAAAGAATTATCATGCCATTTTAATAATATTTTTATTCACGATAATTAAAATAATATTTAATAATCATGATTTAAATTATAAATTATTTAGAATTAAAAAAGAAGGATTGAAAACTAATCAAGTAATAAAATATTAGTAAATATGAAAATTACATATTTTTATTATACAATTATGAAATTCCTTTTTTTTACTAAATTTAAAAAATTTATTATCTTATAAAAAAAGAATAAGTTTTTATAGTTATCTAATAAATTAAATAAAAAAATCTGATTTTTTCATTAAAATATTAAAAAATAGCTTCATATTTTGTATTATAGTATTATACTCACTTTATCATAATTACTATAATTTGTTATTTATTCTTTGTGTGTAATTTCTATAATATACAGATAATACACATTATACTTATTTATAAATTTTTTAAATCAACTTAATTAATTCCTTTCTTAATTCATCAAAAAATTTGAATTTTAAAATAGTAACAAACGTTTCTTCGTTAACAATTCTTTTACGAATTTAATAACATAAAATACATTACAAGTATTCTAGTTATGTATTCATAATAGGTAAATATTTTAATAAAATATTTGTTTACACTGTTTTGAGATAATTTAATATGAATATACAGATTAATACAGTTTTTAATTAATACAGTTATAATCAGTTATAAATAAATAAGTTTAATGTGTAAAATATGAATTAAATTTTACCATAAATATAAATAATTAAATTATAATTGAAAATTTTACACAAATAAAATGATTTCTATTTAATAATTTGATAATATTATTATTAAATTACATATGCTTGTAAACACCTTATAACATGAATTTATCAATAATAATTTGTTACGACGTTTCTTATAAAAAAATCTTTTAATTTTTAATTAGACTAAAAATTATAATTTAAAATATATATTATCAATATTTGTTTAAAAATAAATTTATTTAATCAAAAACTTTTAAAAACTAATAAATTTACAGCTCCATATTTAGATTAGTTTAAAATAAGACAAGCTAGATCAAATATTGTTTAAAAAAAAAATAAAAGTTAAACATTTTATATCTCTTTTAACTTTTTCAATTACGTAATTTCTTTTTGAGAACAATACAGCTGGAGTTATATCCCAAAATAAGTGAAGCTTGCACAATTTAATAATAATTTTTAATAAAAGTTTACTGATAAACGAGTTAGAATTATTCTAAATTAGATTTAGATTGATGGATACATATCAAGTCTTAATTTAAATTTATTATAAATTATTCATGTGTGCAAAAGCAAATATTCTTTCTAAAAGGAAAATCATTACATTCAATATAACTGTCTAATACCAAAAAACTTCTAAGAAGAAAATTTTGTTAAATAACATTATTCATAAAATATTCTATTGATAATAGTTTTTAAAATTTGATATTATTTATCTCTCATACATATTATTACTTAAATAATAAAGTACCTTCAGTGGTGCATTCCGTGGTGACATTTAATAATGATATTATGTAGATCCGAATCCTTACAAGTATCTGTAGCCTACTGCATACTTCTATATTTGTGCAAAACAGATATCAGATAGTTCACTCGATACTGTCATTTTGCTATTAGATCGACCAATTAAGAACAACAATAATCACCTACATTGCTTTCAATTTTATTTTTTTCTTCTATTTGACATATTATTTTGCGTATGTATAAAATTAGGTTATATATATATTTTTATTTGTTGTTCTTTTTTTACCTTTACATTTACTTAAAAATTTTTTTATAATTAATGGATATATACATTAAATTCTTCAAAATTCTATGATATTTTTATTTTAAATTAATTATGTAAGATAAGGTTATTCTAATAATATATATCCGAAACTTTAGAAATAAAAAAGTGTCAATATAATTTATGCAATAAGTTTAAGTTGAGTATAATTTATATTTAACATTTTATTTTAAAAAATATTAATGATTTTAATTTAAATACTGAAAACGTTTAAAGTGATTGAAAACTAGAGTTATATCCATAAAAATGTTTAGTAAACGATATCATGGTAAAATTAATAACATTTGAAATGAAAAAATTTATAATAATTGTATTTATTTATTAATTCATTTGTAATTTTAATTATAAAAAAATATTTTCTCTTTTTTACTTGAATTTCAGATTAAACAAGATAAAAAAATAAAAAATTAATTATCTCACACAAAATAATATAAAATTCGTTAAAAGGAACAATAAAAAGAAAGAAACACAAAAGAAAAAAATGAAAATGTACAAGGAATTCAAATAATGTCAGAAGGTTTTATAAAATTAGGATTGAATGAGAGAGTTCTCCTTTCTTTCACCCCCTTCTCCCTCCTCTCTCTCGCTCTCCCGCACTGTACTACTATCTCTCTTTTCCTTAGTCTCTCTATTTATATATTTTTTCCTTCTTTCTTCGCACTTTGTCTAACACAGTAACATTAGTCGAATAAGCTCTTGGACAGCAGTTGATAGGATTCAGCTTAGTCTTTCATATAGAAGGCTTCCCCCCCATTACTATACTCTGTCTGGTTCCAATAACGTACTCTCCACTCATCAGGGCAAACTTAATTGAACTCCTTATTACTTACGAATAATAAGTTATGAAAATATAATTAATTAAACATACTTGTTTTATTAATTTTCTTTTATATTTTTTAAGATAATAACACTATTTCAGCTATATCTTTCTAACTAGTGAGTCAATGTATTAATGAAATAATTTAATAAACAATGAAACCTTAAAGATTTTCTTGTACCATTAATATTATTTTCAAATATATATAAACATATAAACGTTTTATATAAAAAATCTTTATTATTAACGTTTTATGTATTAATATTTTATATATTTCCAAGAACAGTTACATTTCATGTTTATAACTTTTTTCTATGTTGGATAATATTTCTTTAATTGTAATACTCTTCATTAAATAAATTAAAATATTTTACTTGCAGTACAAATATTGAAAACATAATTCAAACACATAACTGCACGTAAAATTTAAGATTTAACTCCTTAAAACAGAATTTTTTTATTATCTTTAGATGTAAATACTATAAAAAATTTTATTTGAATTTTTGAACTAATGTAGCTGATTTCTAGATACCTTTGTAACTTATTATTAATCAAAATTTATTTTACGATATTTTATTGTATATATTTTAAGGTGTTATTTCTATTGTAATTTAATCATAAGTTTTACTATTTTAATTTTTTTATTAAACAAATTTTCATGATTATAATGATAATATAAACGTAGAAGTACTATTTTATTTTAAACAAGATGATAAATCCTAAGACTTTACAATTTTATTATAGTTTTTAAATAACATGAAATCATTGTAGGCATAATATATTATAATTATTTAATATTTATTTGAAATGTGTTAGATAGGTTTTAATTGTGCACGAATGTATTAATAAATGAAATAATCATTTTATTTAAAACAATAGAAAAGAAATATTATAGATAATGTTTAATAAACTAAAATAATAATGATATAAATACAATAAATTTATAAAATATTACTTACAAAATCGGAACAAAATTTTGATTTTGATGCCTTCGTATCATGCGATGATTTTATGAAATGATGTCAACACCAAAACATTGATTAGTTCGCTAAAATTGTATATTGGTTATATAGGTAACCAGCTCAAGTTTTTGTCATATTTCATATCGCAAATACGCAGTGAAATAAGACAGAAACATAAGACGGCTTACCTATTTTTCATGTTGTCGTCCTCCACTGATTTCTGTATTTTTATTTCTGAATAATTCTAAAAGTTGTAATTGTATTGATTAATCGATTAATTCCTATAGAAATCTTGTTACTGTTGCTACTTTTTTCTTCTACTTGTTGTTCTTCAATTCTTCTCCTTCAATTCACCTTGAAAATATTAATGGATATTCAATACTACATAAAAAATAGTGTAAATTATGAATCGATCATTAAAATTTAAGTATAAACCAATAAAAATATAAAGTAAATATAAAAACGGCTAAACTATTTTACAAAATACTATAAAAAAATGCAACATTTTTTAAAACGATTTATCTTACGGCACAATTGAAAAATTATTCTTATAATTTATAGATATTGAACATATGATAAGAATTTAAACAATGTGTTTAATAATCTGAATGGATGAGTATAATAAATATCATGTGCTTTAACATTAGAATAACCAAAAAAAATAACTAAATATTTGGAGTAAACAGTTAAAAGAAATCAAACGAAAAATTGAACTAGCTAAAAGTTTCATATTTATTAGAACCGAATTATTTTTATAATATAATATTTATAAAAATTAGGTCAGTATTTATAACAATAATTTATGACCTGTAAATATATATATATATATATATATATATAAATAAAGTACTATATATATTAAATAATATTATTATAAAAAAGCGTTATATTGGTTCTCAAACCAAAGAAGCTAGCATTTTTGCTAGTATTATTGAACAAAAAACTTTTTCACGGTCTACCACTTTAATAGAGTGGATTACAATAATGCAAGATTGTTAATCGGTAAAGGGTGTGTAATATGTGTACAGTTCATTTATAAAAACTAAAAATCTTCTAAATCTTTGACGTAAATTAGTTTTTATATCTTATTACTATTAATTTATTTAATATTTTGAAAAAATGAAAAATGTAATTTAATTACTTATAACTTATTACTTATATTTTGTATTCATTAAAGATTATTAATAGATTTAAATCGAGTATTTTAGTTTTTTATATTTATATCTTTACATTTCTATTTTATTTTATTCAATATTTTATTCAAAATTTTTCTTAAAAATAATTCAAACTAATTAATGTACTAAATACTATTATTACTTGTTGAAGGAGTTTTGATTATGTAGTAAATTTATTATTCACTTTCAAATCTCACACAATTTCAAATTTATTAAGATGCATTATTGATTATATAAAAATTTCTTTTCATAAAATAATTAAAAGATAATATTTCTTAAATTATATTAATTAAATATATAAAAATCTAATAATTCTATTCTATGTTTAAAAAAATATAATTTCTGTTTATGATATTTTTTTCTCAAAGAAGTTAAATGATAAATATTATTTTTTGTTAAATACATTTTACCATATAAGAAGCATATTTAACAATCATTCAAACGTTCATTGCGTCAACCATTTCCAGACAAAGAGAGATTGAAGGTGTATAAGAAGCCCTGAGCAAGCGTTGAGTAAAATGGATTAATCATTGCCTCCCCTGACGAAGCCAAGTATAACTCATTGGATATAATGCTGAATAGCCTAGATTATCATAATTATAACTCGTACATGAATTTTTATGAGGTTATTAATAACTGACTCATAATAAAGCATTCACAAGAAAGTATTTAGCATTTATCTTATAACTTTTTAGTACTAAATAAAATTTAATTAATCCGACCTAATGAAAAAAGTTTTTGTGATTTTTTAAATATGATATAACAGTACTTATATACATATATTTTATAGAAAAAAATTCAAAATTAGTTTGAACAAAAACTTTAAAAATAAGCATATTTTTCTAAAAATATTTATAAATTACTGTAGAAAAATTTATAAAAATGATCAAAAATATAGTAACTATATAATTATTATAAACTGATATATTATTAATTTTTTTTAAACAGTATAACAATTATAATTAAATTTTTCTGACTTATCAATATTATATTCTAGTATTTCTTTTTAATTTTCGTTTTAATCGTTTTTTTAATTGTTATTTATAAATCAGTATAATAACTATTATATATTTACAATAATAATTTAAAAAAATACTATATACAAAAAATTTAGAGAGTAAATATCTTTTATTTTATATCAGAATGTAAATTCTAGAAATGCAATAAATTATAATTTTTATAATTTATTTGCTTTAAATTGAAAGTTGAGTTTCAAACGAATCAAGCCCCTAATTGAAATAAAATACTATATTTGAAAATAATACACTAATTTCTTCTTTCTCGCTATCTCTCTGTCTATACGCTCTTTCTCTATGCTTGTATTTTCTTATTTTCTTGTATAATATTATAAGTATTATAACGATTTACACGTGGTTAAAAGTTTCAGCTATAAGAAAAAGTTTAATACTATCATCATTAAGCAGTAACTAATGAAAAAATTGTACAAAGCGGTAGTACATGCTCATGCAAAAATGTAATTTATTTAATTTTACGTATACTTGCTTCATCGTCAAAACAGAACATAATTGTTGCTGACGTTACCGACCTATATGGGTATTGTAGTTTTCTTTCCCGTCTGATGGTAATAAGCTGTAATTTGCTTTATTTTGCTCAATATTCTGAATGACATTGGAAAAATATGAATAAAAAGTGTTGTTATGCACTATTATTTTATTTATATTTTATATAAATATATTTAACATTATAAGACGAA
Organism: Platyscapa corneri; assembly: GCA_018907185.1. NCBI lineage: Eukaryota > Metazoa > Arthropoda > Insecta > Hymenoptera > Agaonidae > Platyscapa > Platyscapa corneri. The sequence continues at coordinate 77,195 of JACCHW010000103.1, read as the reverse complement.
AAATGAAAGCTCAGGCATAGTTAATTTATTGAAATAAATATTGTAGAGTTATACAATTTTTTAAATCAGATAAAAATACAATAATTAAATAAGTTTTTTAGAATACGTTCATTTGATAATTTTATAAAGTTGAGTTCATAGGTGAATTTATGATGAAAAAATCAATTAAAATAATCTAAAATATTGTTAGAATTAAAAAAAAAACTATTATTAATAATAATAATTTTGAATTTAGAAGTAGATACAAATTTATAATTCGTTTTATATAATTTTTAATTCAGTTAATAAGGTCTGATATTTTTTTTTTATTGTGTTTTTTTATTGTATAAAATATATATTTATTTTTCTTTTGTACATATTTACATAATTACATATTAACAAAGAAATTAACAAATGTTTTAAAAAAAGTTTTTCTAGAAAGTGAATAAATAAATAATCAAGAAATAAATGCAGTTACGTGAAAAATCTATTTGATAATCTATTTGCTTATTCATATTATGTTTTTAATGCTTTCATGACTGGCATGGTTTACTAGTGTAATGGAGGTGAAGGTAGAACTAACGGTAATTAATTACATCACTTTCTCAGTAAAATTACAGTTTACATACTCCTGAAATGGGACATTCAACTTGGCAATTGTTGGCAATTTGTTTCTTATTCTCTTTCTATATAAATGTAGTATAACTTAAAAGTTACATCAAGATTATCACCTTTTTTTAAATGAAAGTTGAATATAAATTGCATATAACAATATTATAACTTTTTTCAGGTTCATATGATTATTATAACTATACAGTTACTTTAAATACTTAATACTTATATTGAATACTTACTATTTTAAAATAATTTATATACTTTGAAATCTGAATATAAAAATCTGTTTTAATAATTGTTTATTAAATAGTTTTTTAATAGTTTACTAAATTATTAAATTAACACTACACTTGTTGATAGTATATACAATAATATTTAAAATTAATAATTAATAGACTTGTAGATTTTTAATAACAATTTATCATTATTTATTTTCTTTATTTAAACATTTATAAAAGAATAATAAAATTTTTTAAATAATAAAATTTTTAAGTATTAATGAATATATATTGATAATTTTAAAAAACTTATAAATTGATTTAGATTTTATATTGTAGTGTATAAAATATTTTATTTTTATTAAAAAGTTTTACATTATGAAAAAACATTTATTTGAATTTTTTGCGAAGAAATAACCGAGTACACTGATTATAACTTCTTAATTTATTATTATATTAATAAAATTTTTATAAAATTAATAAACTTATAAGTTATTAAAAATGAATTAGTATAATTTTATAACATTTTTTAACGAAATTTTTGTAGCCTAATTAAACTGATTGGAATTGTAGTAATTTGATGATATTATAATTTAAATAAATTAATACTTAAAAATAATTATAACTATTCAGATAATAAATCTATATATTAGTTTATATTTTTTTAACATTAGATTTCACATTATTTGTTTGTTTTATAATGAAAACATTTACAGCAGAATGTATTAATAATATATATTGAGTAAAACTAATATTAAAAACAGATTTAAAAATAAATATAAAAAAAAGTTTATAATAAAAAAGAAGAATAGATATAAAAACAGATTAACATTTATTCATTTATAGTAATTAAGAGTAAATGAAACAATAAAAAAATATGTTAGTTATAAGAATATGTTTAATTTAATTTCCAAAGTTGTGAGTATAAATTAACAATTAAGAAAAGAAATCAAATAAGTATTCAATTCTGAGTCAAAGGTTTTCGATATAGTAAGTTTTATTATTATTAAGCTTTTTGTGCTTAAATTTATATCTTGGTTTTTTATCTGTACATACCTACATGGTAGATCATATATATATATATATATATATGTATGCAAATTTGTATATAATATAATTGCTAATATATATGTAGTTGCAAGATTAAAAATTCATACCTATATGCTCACGTATTAATTATCTATAAGAATATTAATAATATGCGTGTGAATGAGCAAGGATTTTTAAGCATTTACGAATATAAGTAAAATAATTAAAAGAATTTTGAAGACAGGTGTAAATTTTAAAAAATTGCTTCAAATACTAGATGTAGATATGCAGGTAGATGCAAATAATGAAAAAGAGATAACAAATGTCAAGTCAAGGGCGTAATATGTGCTGCATGAATTCACACACTGCATAAAAACATTCAGGACTGTTCTTTTGTATATCCACATCCATTATTTGACTAATTAGTTACTATATAATTTATAGTCATAAATCGAGTCATAAAAATCAAATTTTTATCTCATATTACTATATTAAAAATAATAATATGTAATTAATAAATAAAATTTGATATTATGAAAAATAGAAGTTATTATTTCACTATTTCTAAACATTATGTAATACATTATTTTTATATTAAAAGATCTATAAAATAATTCATTTATATGAAATAATTTTGTAATTAAAAATTTACTTTTCCAAAACTTACACTTATTTAAATATTTTAATTCTTTAAAATATTGAATATAAATCTAACCATACTTGAATATGGCCACTTAAAGTCAAATTAAATGGAATGCAAATAAAATTTTACAATATTATAATTTATAAAAAATAGATATATATTTAGAAATAAATCTTTGTATTTATGTATTGAAATCGGTAAATTAAATTATAAGTCGGCCGATTCATTTTTTTTAATCATTCACGGATGTTACGTTTGAAGTTGTATGAGTGGGGTAAAATTTGTAAATGACGCAAGCGCGAATATAGGTCAACAGGTCACGCTACTGAATTCTCTTAAAAACTTTTGCTCAATGTTGCTAACCAATCTGATAAAATTTTTCGCACAATTCAGTGGACATATTTTTATTTACTTTGCATGAAAATTATTTAAAATAGCTTAATATATTTCTCCATCAATCTTTCAAATAAATATTCTTAATACAAGTGTTTTTTATAATTATTTGTGATTATTTTATACTTTGCACAAAAAACTTAAATATAGAACGTGTTGCAATTTTTATTTTAAAAATATAATACATTTTTAACTAATGTATATAATGTTGTTAATATAATATACATTTATCGAGTAAAATTAATACTGTATATATGCATTAGTTACTTCTGTAAAAATTTCTTATTTTCTAATAAATAATTTAAATTATTAAATTACTATTTCTCCTTTTATCTCTCTCTCTCTCTCTTATTCTATTTTAATAAAAATATATTCAAATTATACAAAAATACAGAAACAGATGTAGATACTTGAAGAAAAAGAAAAGCTTGCAACGGTGCAAACAAAAAAGAGTAACAAGCAGTGACGTTAACCATCAAAAAGCCAATCATAGCATTGCTTAGTTCTGACGTCACTATTTCTCCATGTAGATATCATTTTCAGCATGACGTATGAAATGGAAAGACTAATAGTAAAGAAGTTCATCTATACTAAGTAATGATTCCATCTCAGACTGTGAACGAGTATTGCATATTTTATCCTAAATAACAAAAATTATTAAGCATAAATTCAACTATACTGGTTATCAGTATTATAAAATATGATTTATTAATAAATGTTTTGACATAATACTAATAATTAATTTAGCTTCAAATCTTATATAATATAAAAATTACAGATTTACTAAAGCTCTTTTACAATCCCAATAGCGTATAAGGTGGTACTATTTTCATTTTTATTTTATCTTGCCTTAGATAAATAACATAAAACTAACAATAAATAATTTAAAACAAGAATATTTTAAATTGGATTATTCAGATGTTTTTGAATTACCAGTATTATTAATTGTATGTAATATTCTAAAATATATTTCAATACACATTTTACACAAATATAAACATATTATTCTGTGTACATCTATATTTAAGTGTGAATACATACATAATTAAAAATATTTGTACATATTGATTATAACAATAGTTAACTTAAAAATGTTGAATTAGCTTAATGTTTGACAAAAAATTTGAATTTGGACGGATTTTTTAGTTAAAACACTACTATAGAAATTTTATTACTTACAATATTATATAATATGCAAAAGAAATTTTTATATTCATAATTAATATAAAAAAACATAATTTTTTTCAAAACTATCTTAAGAAACATTCTTATTTCATATTTTATTCTATTATAAAATATATTTAATATTATTATTGATAATTTTCTATTGTTAAAAGTAAAATATATAATTTTGAAAGTAATATATACAATTAAAAAACCTGATTGTTTAGAATGTGTTCATATTATAATAATAAATTATTTCAATAATTATTATGATTATGAAAATTATTTTTAATAATAAAAAGAAAAGCATATCAAAAATAAAACGACGTATAAAGGTGTTCTCAATAATATTTTTCCAAGACTAAGAAGAAAATGACAAATAAAGAAAAGTATATTAATATATATATATATATAATAAAATACATTTTATTACAACACACATTTTTATATATAATATTAAATAAATTTTACTTAATATTTATTAATAATTTCTTATGTAAATATCATTAAATTAAGACAATTAATATATTTGCTTAAAGACATAAATTAAATTAGCAATTATATAACTATATTGTACAAGGTAATATTAAATTTAATAAAATATTAAACACATATATAGTATAATCTCAAAAATTTATATGTAAATAAACCTTTTTAAAAATTATTATTAAAAATATAATTTTTATTATATTTTACTGTAATAATTCAATTCTAAGAATTCAATTTTACTGTAATCATTGTTTATCTAAATAAATAAAATATAATTTTTAATTTCAGTAGAATTAATTTAAACTAAATTTTTTGTATTTACATATATAAATACATTATATCTTTTTTTCACTTAGCAATAATCTATTATTTGTTTTATAAAATATTAAAAAGTATTATGAAGATAATACAATAAAATTTTATCTTTTCTTTTCTTTTAGTATAAATTCAAAATTTCTTGTAAGCTTTATTTCACTATCTAAATATTATTTATAATAGTAAATTTATAGTTATAATTTTTTAAATTTATATGTATTATATTAAAAACAGATTGTAAATTTTGAATTCATATAATTAATCCAGTATAGAAATTAAACCATAAATATTTTTCCTTGTAACTTTAAATTTTTTTATATTAAATTAATAGAATATGTTTTGAAAATTTTTTTTTTCATTATTTCAACCATACAAAATATTAAAATATTTTATTATTTAATTTATAAAAACTGCTTTTGGTTATTATAATTAATAATATTCAACAAATTTTTCAATAAAATATACCACAATATCTAAATTATATAATAAATATTTTTAAAAAGGATAAAAATTTAATTTTTTATATCTTTATTCTTTAAAAAACTTAACTTACCGATTTGTTGATTTGATGTTAAAATCTTGAAATCTTAACTATTTTCTTCGGTGATTCACAAAGTAAACTTTTAATAAAACATTATTATATTTTAACAATAAAAATATAAACTTTTGCTATTTATACTTTGTTTTAATATATGTAAATTAAATTATATCGGAGAATAAATATTCCACTAATTTTTTTTTTATAATATATATTAATTCCAAATTTCATTATACGCTTGTAATTTATTACCTTTTGTATTTTCATTGGAAATTTTCAATCAAATGTTTGAGTAAATCTATAGATAAAATTTTTACAATTTATTTAAATTCGATGCTAAATATTTAAAATATAAAGTGTTATAATTAGATATGAAATAACGATGACAGAATATATTTTAAAGCTTCATAATAAATTAGGATGAATTGTGAACTTAAATTTCATCTAAGAAATGAATTATAAATTAATTATAATGTTCTAATAAATATATTTCATAAAAATAAAAAATTTATTTTTTTTTGCAATAATTTCGCTTTTGAAAAATTAAAAAAGGAAATTCTAACTTTAATATAAATAAATAATAAGCTTCATTTATTTATTTTTATTAAAATCCATAAATTTATAAAAAATATTTCTTAATTTTTTGTAATAATATAAAATACATTTATTATATATTGCTGTTCTATACTTACAAATTTTATAAATAATGTAAATATAAAAAAATATGTACGTTAATAAAAATGCTTTATTTCTAACCTGTATATTAATTATGTATAACTTCATATAAAAAATTTTAAAATATAAAAATATAAATAATATTAAATAAACATTTTTCATATTTTCTTTACCTTTATACAAGAGCACAAAAAAAATATTTTATTCGCGTATAAAATTATTTTTATTTCATATAAAAACGATTCGTTATATATCTTATATAATATATATATATATATATTTTTTTTCTTAAATATTTTCTGCAAGCGAATTTTTGTAGAATATAATTATGTCAAAATTAATGTTTAAAAATAACTTTTTAAATAAGTTAATTATTTTGTAAAAATTACTCTGTATCTTACTGTTGAAAAACGAGCACATTCTGACATTAGCATTTGGAACGAATTCTTTACTCTAATACAACGAAAATTATTAAAGAATTCAGAAAAAGTAAATATAAAATTCTATTCTTAATTAATCGAAAATATAAAAAATTCGTAATATAAAGAAAAACCTTAAATGATATAATGAAGCAACGTCGAATGGTATCAGTGGTCGAAAACGAACTGTAGTCAGACCACAGTCTGACAAAACTCGAGAAGATACCACTGTGATGGCGGGAGGCTGAGACTAACATCACTGAATGGAACTATCAGCTGATTGGCTCACGATTCAATGACGTCATTGTTTGACAGACTCGTTACCACGTGGCCCGTTTAGGTACTCGATTTTTTCTTCGTTTTCGTAAAGCCTAATTTTATTATTAATTCATCCGCATTTTCTTACCTATACGTACTAAAAAATAAAAATTCATTTGCTTATACATTTTAAAACTATTTTACTAAGAATTCAATTATATGTGAAAAAATTGAAATTTTGATATAACTTTTGTACTTGGAAATTTTTCTATAAAATTAACAAACAATAATATATGATTAAACAATAACAAACGTATTAAATATATACTTTCTGAAGTAAAATATTCACAAAATTAAAATAAATAAAAGAGAAATTTACATTATTAGCTTTATTTATTTTTCTTTAAAATATATATTAATCGTATGCAAAAAAAATGTGTACGTATAAAAAAATATAAAAATTATATAATAATATATTTATAAATTGGAATATAAGAAAAAAATTATTAAATTTTGAAAATTTGATTACAGGATTTTTATTGAAGAATTATAAATTTTTATAAAAATTTATCGTTTTTTGTATAGTTATAATTATTAATATTTGTAAGATCACTTAATATGAAATTAATAAATTAATACTTAAAAATTACTTATGTAAGCGAATTTATTGTTAATTGCATTTATCTTAAGTTAAATTACGAAAAAATTTAAAAACAAATAAGATAGATATTTTCATATCATTTTTTAAAAACAATTGTAGAACAAAATATTTTATTTAAGTAACACAGGTATAATAATAAATTAATACAAATTATGTAATTGTGACTTTAATATATTTCTCAGGTATTCGACTATTTGATTTGAATTTTATTTAAGTTATGAATAAAATAAAGTTTTAGATATATTAAGAAACAAAAATAAAAAGTTACTTTATGTCTTCAAAATTATTTTTGATTAAAATTAAAATGTTTTGATTGAGATAAAAATATATTTTTTAAATGAATAATAATTCTAGTACATGATAGTACATCATTTTTAATAGATTAAGTGCATGGTCATCATTGCATTTAATTTTACGATATATTTGAATTTTGTTATCAATCAAATTGATACAATTATTTTTATTGAACGAAATAAATATTTTTTATGTTTAATTTGTCAACTTTACATATTCATATAAAAGCAACTTTAAAAATTCATATTACTCAAACTAATATTAATTTAAACTCAAAAGATAATAACTCTCAATTTTATTTGTTTATATAGCTCTTTTCTGTACGTATATATATAAAAAAAATTTTGTTTTTTGTTAATACTTTTAAAACATTTTATAATTCATATTATATCATAATATATTATAGTTTATAATTCTTACATATTAATCTAGTAATAATATTCAAATAAACATACTAAACGATTGCTTAAAAAATATATATAAGGATAAAAAAAAAATATGGAAAATATATTACACAGATATGCGCTCAGGATACACAAAAAATATTATTGTTCTTCTCTTATTAGAAGTCATTTTTTAAAGGTAACTAACACTAAGTTGAATGAATTAACACATCTTATAACATTTTTTCTCTATACAACGTATTTTAACTCATCGCGAATTACAACGTATAATAATTAGTATTCAAAAAATATCTTTAACGGAAATATAGTTATTTAAATTAAATAAAGTAATAGTATATAATTGCATTCACTAATTATAGAATTATATATATTTTTTTTAATATTTTTAAAGTTCTTGAATTTTTTTCAATATATTATAATAGGTAATAGTAGTAAAAATAAATTTTTTTAAACATATTATAATCTCAAAAATGTAAATAATATGTATCGACTTTGAGAATAAGTATTTAATAAAGTCAAAAACAGGCTATAACAATAAATATAAGCTAAAAATAATATTATAAATACTTATTTAAAAAAATATTCAAAATGAGCAATTTGAACATATATAAATAATAGGAGCATATACACATATGATATATTTGCACAATATATGAAGTTAGAGAAAAAATTGCATCATAATTATTTATAAATATTGTTCAATAAGTTATACATTAGAACAGACTTAGTATTTAAAAATTTATTTTTTCGCTTTTATAAAATAAATATATACATGTTTTATTGTAAAAATAATTTTATAATATTTATAATACATCTATTATTACACAATATGGCTATAGTGGTATATTATAATCTGGATGCTTTATACCACTTGTACAAGGATGGATAGAAAGTTATGATTTTCTCAGAATAGGTCATCAAAATTAAGATAAGGGATTGATTGAAAAAATTCAAATATGGATATCATAAAACTCTTAATGAAAAATTAAACATGGGTTAAAATTAAACAACCGTTTTAACTGAATAGTAAAAATGTTAGAAAATATAATATTTTATATTGTAAAACAGACTCATAAAGGAAGAACAGCTTGACCTTAAAACGTAAGAACATGCCGAAAGAATATCACATCTATCATTAAGTATCGATATACAAACAAGTCTGGCAAGTTAATGTAGTCTGCCATATACGAAGTAGCAGTACGAATTAGTGGGGAAAATAAAAACATGAGCAGTTAAAAACTCATGCATAGATGTTACGAGAAACTTAATGAAGTAGTTTCCTAAAATACTGAAGAGCTTCAAATAATTTCAGTATCCATATTAACAGCTTACAATAGTAGCTAATAATTCTGAATAAGAATAGAGACATATTCAAAATATTGACATAAAACATTAAAACATTGAATACGAGCTAGGTGGCAAGATATAGTGATAGAACTATGTATTAATAAATTATATAAGTATATTAATTTATAATTATGATAAATATAAAACTATTATTTTAAAATAAAATATTGGTTTAAATAATTTTTAAAAATTATTAGAGTACCAATTAATATTTTTACTTAATAATGCATATTTTATCCTATTTTAATATTTATAAAATGATTACAATTAATGGCTATAAGTTTGCAAATTCATTTTTTATTTATGTCAGAATTAGAGATCTTTATTTTTATTACATTAATAAAACATTAAAATGTACATAGTATAACAAATTCTAAAATTAAGAGAATTCTCTTAGATTTCGAGTCGATTACTAATCATTGGTAAAAAAAGCACTGGATAAAATATTTGTCTTAATTTTTATTGTTCATTTTTTGTGAATTCTATTGCATCATTATAGTTTTTTTATTATAAACACACCTGTTGCACAAAAGCATTGTGTAAGCACAACCTAAAAATACATTTATTTTTCACTAAAAATCGTAACATTCCTTTTTGATCAATACCATTCTATAAAACTATTATTTGACATTCAAAATTCTTCTACATTTTCAATAACAACTCGGCTCTGTTGCTTTATTTCCTTAACAACTCTGCAATTTCATTACAATTCTGCTATTCTGTATTTTAATCGTAAAGAGTATTTTTCAATTTCAACTCTGCTTTGCAGCATTTCTATTCTAATTCTACTAAAAACATTTAATTTAACGATAAGACATATTATCGACTGATTTAAGTTACAACTTTGTGAGTGACAATTTTTGTAAAATTAAAAATAAAAAGATATATTTTTACATGTGAAGTGCAATTATTCTAAAAAACGTCAATGTCTTGACTCTGTTCCAAATTGGTGTCAAAAGTGCGATTGGATTTATTTGTAGTAAAATTTTATAATCATAAAATGCCACAAGAAATAAAAATTGTGAAAGTATTAACAGGCGTAGAAGCCTGCAAACCTTCAAAAAGGACTTGAAACTAATCTACAAGGATTAAAATGACTAGAAGCTTAGAATTCCATAAGGGCTAGAAAAATAAAGGTTTTGGAAACTCTACAAGTTCTAGCCGACTTCTTTCAACATATATAAGAAATATCTCATCGTTACTTCCACCGAATTTTCATCAACATCCACAAGTAACATCTCACTGTTATCAACATTTCAAAAGTTCAAGAAAAAACGAAGAGTTTATCGCTTGCACGTAAGTGTTCTAAAATAAACTCTTTAAAATTTTTGTACGTTTTTTCTCTTCTCTTCGTAACTAAATAAATTATCAAAAATAGTAATGTCGTGAGCAGTACTAACAGCTTTTAATATAATTTAAAAATTCGATAGCGATAAAATTTAATTATATGAATTTTTAAAATAATTGCTAATAGGTTTTCTCTATTTTAAAAGATTTAAATAATCAAAATACCTTGTTTTCTATAATCCAAACTAAAATCACGGGCAAAGAGCGAAACTTAATTAGAAATAGAACAATTAAAACACAAGAAAAATTAATTTGAACCTTACATATTCTGATAAAAGATCATATTGACAATAGCAACTAGAATTATCTTCTTGTTGATAAGATCCCAAATGAAGACGTTCTAAAATATTTGAAAAAAGTTGAAAACGACCTCATTAAAATGACTAATAACTTAGAAGCCGCTTTTAATCTTAAACAAAAAACGCGTGTAAAAATGTTACGAATTCAAGCTTTAGTAATGTTTATCATCGATTTAAAAAGGGAAATCTTAAACATAGTAAAATTACAAAAATCAAAAGAATTCGAAGAAGCTGTATAATACGCAAACTTAGAAGAAGAAAAACAAACATCTTTAAAAGAAATCGAACGAAAATTACTAAAATGTAAATTTACGAGAATACAAATTTTATAAAGTTTGATATAAACCAGCAGACTCTCAATATTGTTATAATATGAATACAATTCATCATAACAGAAATTCAAATAATTATAAGCTTTCAAATAATGTATTTTCTATAAAAGATTAAGATACTTAGAGTCTGAATGCTGAACAAAACTTAACATTAGAGCTTATAATATCGAAGATAAAAAACCTATAAATAATTTTGGCCAAATTTAAAAATTTGTAATTATGCAAAAATACTGCTTACACTAATTAAGAATTTAAGAAATGGAAATAGAATAATAGTATGAGACAAAATTCTTATGTAAATTCAAAACCTTGAAAACAAACAAATTCTAATTTATTACAAATAAATCATTTAAATTCTAATCATTCTTTAAATACAGCCGAACCAACGAAAAGCAACCCTTTAAAAACAGAAAAACAATAAACCATAAAAATTTAATAAACTAACAATTGTAATGACTCGTTACAACTCACAGCTGTAAAATCTATAATAAACCTAAAAATTAAAAAATCAAATATTGAGTTATAAGTCGATATACTAGGATATTGTTTTGTCGATATATTATCAAATAACATATCTTATAAAACGATTTTACACATCGTAAAGGACAGTTTTCCAATATCATATCAAGCAATCCTAGAAATGGACGTCATCGCCAATTTAGGTATGATTATTGACAATCAACAAGAAATTTATTTAAATAGATAATAATCAACTTCGATTAAATATTTATAAGACATATCTTCAGAATAAAGAGTCATCTCTAATTGATATCACATGTAATCAAGTTACCAAAATTTCTGCTTGATCTGAAACTTTCTGTTGGCGATGGAACGTCCCGTCGGCCTTCTGTATGCGCGTGAGCGTATAAGAACAGCCAGGGCGGGCCAATGCCGAAATTGAAAAGACCGATCGCTCTTTCGGACAGGCCCCGAAAAGACCGAGGTTTTTCTTAGATGCACCAGATACGCCACGCATATAATGGGCTGATTGTTTTGGGGAGGCAATCGGATCCTTTTTGCACAAATCGATGCGTAATTTAATGGCGTAAATTGGAAAACTCCATATTGCGTGGGTCGGCGAATTTAGTTAACTGTAAACGGGAAACAATGATACGAGAGAAATTAATATAAGTAACGCGACACGATTCAACAACTTTTACGTTCTGACCAGCCGGACAGCAACTTTCATGTCGTTGTTTCTCGGATCGAAATAAATGGAGCCAATCAATGCTTCAAAATAAAAGTTTTAAAATACAATATTTGTTTATTTTTCTCTATTTTATCCCACGTAATATAAAAATAACGCGAATAACATTTTCATTAAAATAAACATTATTAATACTAATATTACAGAAGCATAATGAATCAAAAGAGATTTATTATTATATTATATATTATATATTATATATTATATTTATATATTATATTATTAATAAGAGACTATAAAGCAAATTACATATCTATCAAATTATCGTTAAAGTCGATTCAAACTCTAAAGCAATAATGTCAACGTTGAACATAAATGAATACGACATAGAAATAGATACTCCACATATCGAAACTGAACGGTTCGATTCGATCTGTCTAATTATAAATATAAACGCAACAAAATAAAGTAATTATTCATCAAACGGAATAAATTTTTTAGATAACCAACGTGAGTGAATCACTTAAATCAAGAAGAAAGCAAAAATATCTTAGATATGTACAGAGATTATAATGGTATATTTTTCCTGAAAGGTGATATTTTAAATTACACAGATATAATATCTTTTCAAATCGATATTATAATAGACAAATCATATCTTCAAAAATGGATAGATATCCCGAATGCCATAAAGAAGTGGTGAAAAAAATAAACCGAAAGAATTTAAAGAATGACATTATTCAGACATCGAAATCACCATGCAATTCACCTCTTTGGCTTGTTTCCAAAAATTTTGACACTTCAGGAAATAAATAAAGATGTATCGTGGTTAACTGTCGAAGACTCAACGACGTAAAAATTGAAAATTCACACCGAATTCCAAATATTTCTGAAATTATAAATCAATTGGGAAATTCAAAATATTTATAACTTTGGATTGAGCATCAGGTTTTCATCAAATACAAATTAATTCTCCAGACAAAGAAAAAACTGCATTCTCTACAAATTTTAGTCATATGAATTATATCGCCTACCTATTGAATTAAAAAATTCTCCATATTGTTTATTTTCGCTTGATATCAAAACCCTTATCTGGAATACAAGTAATTTGTTGTCTACTTAATTTAAACGATATCATTTGCCACGTAGATTCCTTAAACACTCACAACATGAATTTAAAGGAGATTTATTAACTATTATAAGAACATAATCTAAAATTACAAATGGATAAGTGTGAATTTCTAAAAGGTGATGTAATGTATTTAGGCCACTGCATAATAAAAGAGAATGTAAAACTAGTTCTTGAAAAAATTAAAGCAGTAATTAGATATTCAGCTCCAATAAATCAAAAGGAAATCAAATCTTCCCTTCGATTATCCGAATATTATCGAAAATTTATAAATAATTATAGCCAAATCACAAAACCTCTAGCATTTTTACTAAAGAAGGACATCAAATTTAATTGAACAAGTACCCAACAAGAAAGTTTTGAAAATTTTAAATTACAATTTACTTCTCTTATTTTACAATACTCAGGCTTTGAAAAGTAATTTATACTAATGAATGATAATAGTGAATTTGCATTAGTCTCTCTGCCTTATCATGGAAGTGCGGATCAAAAGACAAAACCTGTAACATATGTCAGTAGAATTCTGAAACGTGTTATATCAAACTATTCCTCTATCAAAAGACCTCGGTATTGTATGGATAGTAAAAAATTTTTAACCATACTTATGCGGGAAAAATTCAAAATCGTAAGAGATCACAAATTATTATTATGGTTATTCAATATAAATGGTGCTAGTTCAAGACTTTTTCAATGGCGATTAAAATTGAAAGAATACGAATTTCCCGTATATTCTATATATAAGCATATTATTTTTTTTTAGTAATTAATAAAAAGATAAGTATTTATTTATTTCAAGATTAAATATAGGTTTCTCTTAAATTTAAAAAAATAACATAAACATTTTTTTCTATCAGACTAATATTTTAGAATAATGTATGTCTACCCATATATGTTTTTTTGCAGGTTTAAAATACAAAATTGTTAAAATACGTAAAGGCATAATAAAAGTTCAATAAAGAAATTTTTTCACACAAGAAATTAATTTTCATTTATGATATAAATTAATAAATAATATAGATCAATATACATTATTATCTTAATTTTTTTTTAAATAATTGTATGATAAAAATGAATTGTATTTTTTTAGCTTTTATATTATTTTATTCAGTCATTTTATTATTTTATTATGCTTACTTTTTGTTGCAAACAATACATATATGCAACATTAAATTATATCATTAATATATAATTTATCACTAAATAAATATCATTAAAAGTACGAAATAGTTCTTTAATATGTAACCACATATCATTTTATATTAGTATGTATAATTAATCACTAAAGATATTTTTAATCTTAAAAAATCAATTATAAGAAAATTATTCAAAATTATGTTAATATTTTCAAATGGTTTTTTAATATGTTATTGCTTATTTTATAAAAGAATATGATATTAATATATAATAAAATTGATATTAATTATTATAAAAGCAGTTAATACTTTTTTAAAGAAAAATTAATTATTGTATGTCTTCAATTTTTAATCATTATTAATGAACTATTATAAGTTTATATAGAAATAAAAGTTATAACGAATTTATTAATTATAAAAATTTTTATGTATTACTCAGCTTATTACTTTTTGAAAATTTGTAAAGGGAGTCAGGACTTGAGGTTGATCAAAATCACTTTCTTTATGCAGATAGTTTAAAATATTATTTAAACTATTTTTTTTACAGATTTAATTTTATAATTTAATACAAAATTTCCTTTTCGAGCAAAAATTACAATTATCGAAAATAGTTCTTGTCGCTAAATACTAAACGCCGAATGTTAGACATTGAATTTTAGATACCTGTAACCTACCAAGGTACTCTTAGGCAACTCATACATACAAAGCGTACGCATCTAATCTATCGCAAACATCCATCTACTAGGCGTAGCATGTTTCCCTCTTTACCGAGTAAATCCCTCGTACCTGTAATGTTTACACACAACGAGACTACGCATCTGAGAAATGCGTAAATTCAACTATCATATTGTAAACGTACATTGTTATCTAGTATGCGCCGAATTCGTTCGCCGACTTATTTACTTACCAAAAACTCACTAATTTCTATTCCTAATAAACTTACTAATCACTACACGAATCTCTTACCGAAATAATAATTTTTGAACATTTCTCGTTTACTTGTCACACCTTTTACAACTAACTATTTACCTGAGTCGAACACCATATTTTTATATTACCAAAAAGTTCATCATAGTATTGTAAATCCTATCTTATAAAAAAGCCATGACTTCTATTCAAAAGCATCGTTGGGTATCAAGTATTCGGTGACAACTTTCATTATCTATAATTCGATGTCTAGCATTAGTTTTTAACGATAATAATTATTTTAGATACTTGTAATTTTTACTCGAAAAGAAAATTTGTATCAAATTATAAGATTAAATTTTAAAAATAAATAATATTTTAAACTATCTGTATAAACAAAGTGATTTTGATCAACCTCATTCCTGACTCCCTTTACATTGGTGTCAGATGTGCAGGGTTTTTTTTCAAAAATTTGTTTCGGAAAAAGACTAAAATCTTGTCGGAAATTGTTAAAAAAAAACCAAAGGATATAAAGGACTCAAAATCTATATTGAAGAGGAAAGGACTCAAAGCCTATATTCAAGAGGAGAAGACCAAAGGTTATCAACACTAACACCGACTTCACATGTAAGAGTAACAATACACCATCGCTGATCTCATCTGCAGTTCACCAAAATAAATTCACCGCTGCTCCGAAAGAATCATAACTGAAAATGAAAAGTGTATCGATTATATCGTAAGTTTTCTATACACGTAATATAAAATAAAATTTAAAACTACTAAATAAAAAAAAATATCTTAATTAAATGGCGACAAACATATTTACTGCGTTAAATCTAATACCGGAGTTCAACGAGGATAAAACAAAGTTAAGTCGATTTTGTAACTGTTGCGATATTGCGTTTAAATTACTAACCAAAGAGGAGGACAAAGCAACATTATTTTCAATACTACAAACGAAAATCACGGGAAAAGCAGAAGATATAACTGACAATAGAGAATTCGAAAATTGGAACGGATTAAAAACACATTTGAAAGAAATCTACACGGATAAAAAATCGGAAAAACAACGGGTACTTGAGTTAGCTTCATGCAAGCAGGGATACAACGAGGACGTTTTTACATACTCTCAAAGAGTTGAAAAATACTATATAGATATAACTAGAAATCTTGACGTCAATCTCGAAGTCAATCTCAAACAGTTAACAAAGCAAACATTAAGTGCTTTCATAGAAGGATTAAGGTCGGAAATTTCAATGTTTGTAACATTATGAGGACCAAAAACACTACAGGAAGCAATGCAATTGCGATTGAAGCAAAAGTAACACAAAATAATTAATAGCACAATAACAGATGAATAAAGAAACTATAGAACGCGCATTTTCTGTAAAAATTGCAATAAACCGGGTCATTCAGAAACTGAATTTCGACGAAATTCCAATAATACAAATTTCAATAAATTTCAAAATAACTCTAATTACTCTATACAATGTAGCTTTTGCAAAATATTTGGACATTTAGAGTCTGAATGCCGGAAAAGATCTAACATAAGAATGTATAACATAAATATTTAACCAAAATGTAAATGGGTTTAGGCAAAATTCAAAATTTTGTAATTATTGTAAAAATAATGGTCACGATATACAAGAATATAGGAAAAAACAATAGAATGATAGTAACAAAAGATAAAACCCTCATGTAAACTCAAACACTAACCAAGAAACAGTAAACACAAATACAGCTCAAATAATCAATTTAAATTTCAGGCATTCTTTGGTTACTGTCGAACCAAAGATATTCAACCCATTACAGGCAGAACAATAATAAATAACGAAAATTTAAATAACACATCTAATAGCTCACTACAATTAACAGGCATAAAAACTACCATAAATCTTGACAATAAAGAATTAAACTCAAAAATAGAATTATTCGTCGATACAGGCGCGGACGTATCCATAATAAAATCCTCAAATTTTGCAAAAAACACTGAATATTACAATAACGTTAAAATAAACATCAGCGGTTTATCCGCAGAAAGAATTGAAACAATAGGATACTGCTTTGTGAATATAAAAATTAACAAAAATAATTACAAAACTATTTTCCATATCGTAAACGATGATTTCCCAATACCTTATCAGGGAATTTTAGAAACCACGTAATCACAAATTTAGGCATAATCATAAATAGTCAGCAGCAAATCATTAAATTCGATTATGATAAAATACTCATGAATATTTACAAAGTCGACCTTCAACAAAAGAAAACTCCTGCAAATAATATTAAGTGCAACAAATTAAACAAAATCGCCGCTAGATCCGAAACGTTTGTTAAAATAAAAATCTTAAACGCAAAATCAACGGAAGGCATAATAAATAAAAAACTAATACAAATAAAATTCATATCTGTCAAAGTGCAATAAAAATTAATAAAAACGGCAAAGCCATTACGTCAATATTAAAAACAAACGAATACGACGTAGAAATTGACACTCCCTGTGTCTAAATCAGAGAAATCGCATCAGAGTGTAAAATTATGAAATTAAACGCAAATAAATTAAATAATCATTCGTCAGCAAGAATAAAACTCTTAAAAAATCAACTTAGATTAAAACATATAAACGAAGAAGAAAGACAACAAATATTAGAAATTTGCAAAAACTTTTTTGATATCTTTTTTTTCGAAAACGATACTCTCAGCTGCACAGATAAAGTAGTTCATAAAATAGAAACAACTACCGATAAACCGGTAACGTAAAAAATCTATAGATATCCGGAATGCCATATAGAAGAAGTTAAAAAATAGATAGACGAAATGCTAAAACAATATTATTCAACTTTCAAAGCCACCCTCGAATTCACCCATTTGGGTCGTACTGAAAAAACTAGATGCCTCGGGAAATAAAAAATGGCGAATCGTAATAGATTATCGAAAACTAAATGAAATAACAATTGGAGATTCTTACCCATTCAAAATATGTCCGAAATTATAGATCAATTAGAAAATTCAAAATATTTTACAATTTAGACTTAGCATCAGGATTTCATCAAATAAAAATGGATCCTCATGATAAATATAAAATTGCTTTTTCAACAAATTTCGGGCATTATAAATTCAATCGCCTCCCTTTCGGATTAAAAAATTCACCTGCTTGTTTTTCTAGATTAATGTCAATGGCATTAGCTAGAATCCAAGGAATTCGCTGTTTACTCTACCTGGATGATATTATTCGTTACGCGGACTCGTTAGAAACTCATAATAAAAAATTGAGAGAAAGTTTACAAAGATTGAAAGGACATAACCTTAAATACAACCTGATAAATGCCAATTTTTAAAACGTGAAGTGATGTACTTAGGCCATTGCATAAATGAATAAGGCGTAAAACCTGATTCAGAAAAAGTCAAAGCGATAACAAATTATCCAATTCCAACAAATCAAAAAGGAATTAAATCTTTTCTTGGATTATCAGGATACTATAGAAGATTCATAAAAGACCATAGTAAAATTACAAATCCTTTAATATTTCTATTAGAAAAGGATGTAAAATTCAATTGGATAAGTGCACAACAAGAAGAATTAGAAATCTAAATCTCAATTAACCTCTGCCCATATTTTGCAGTATCCGGGACTTTGAAAAGAGTTCATATTAAGTAATGATTGCGAGTAAATTTGCATTAGGTTCGTTATTATCAAAGAAGAACGAAAAACAAAGATTTCCCTTAGTATACGCTAGTAGAACACTGAATCGCGCCGAGTCGAACTACTCTACTATTGAAAGAGAGTTACTTGCTATAGTATGGACAGTAAAACATTTTTGACCATATTTATACGGGAGAAAATTTAAAATTATAAGCAATCATAAACCATTATTATGGTTATTTAATTTAAAGGATCCAAGTTCCAGAGTCTTCTAATGGAGACTAAAATTGGAAGAATACGATTTTTCTGTCGAATATAAAATCGGCAAAATCAACTGCAACACTGACGCGCTTAGCAGAATTTCAGAGTTATTAGACTCTCAAGAATTATTTAAAATTGGTATAAATAATCTATATATGAACATTACAAAATCAAATAATACAAAAAATTCTAAATCTACTAAATCTACTAAATTCACAAGCTCTAAAGAAGCATCTTGCAAAAGAAATTCTAATAAATATATAATATCGTCAAATGAATCTAATAATAATAACTCTTATAAACATTTTAAAGAAAATCTAAAAACAAATATAATTGTAAACGACAAGGTACACGAAAATCGGAACTCTATATTTTCTGCAAAAGACAATTATGTTATTTACATATCTAAAGACCTCGATTTTACAAAAGAACTTTTAAAAGAATTTAATCTAAAGCACAATAAAAAAGAATATTTAGAAACCAAAAACCCCGAGTTATACGACGTAATATAGCAATAAATAAAAATTGCACTACCGACTACTTAGTTATAAAAAACTTTTACTGGGACGATTACGAGCTTGAAAATCTATTCAAATGTTTAATAAACTTAGAAGAACTCTTATTAAGAGAAAATAAAAAAGATATAAATTTACCACAAATCTTAGATAAATCTATAATATTTAAATATAACATTATAAGGTCGATGTTTAGATATATTTTTCAAAAAACAAATATCTCTATTAACATATATTTAGATAACAAATATACCCCAAAACATAGTGAAATCGAAACTATATTAAAAGAAAATCATTGCTTATTGTTGGAAGTTTGCTGAGCTTTTACAGAGTTTATAGGTGTAGATGTAGAAGGCACAAATAATTATAAAACACTGTTCACTTCTAATATGATTTATTATGGTATATATAGTTTTGTTATTATTAATATATATATATATATATATAAGCTATTTATACAATGTTGTTGATAAGCGCGTCTAGTATATAGATATACAGAAGCTATACTAGAACTATCATGGTAAGGAGACACCATGTACACACACAGACCTATCTGTATGAGTGTGTAGCGTCGCTTCCGTGTATTGCGCAACAGCTGACGCCAAAGCTCAATACATGCTGATTTCAACACTTCCTCCCTTTGGGGTCAGGTATGAGTGTGGTTGTTCTGCTAGCCAGGTCTTTATTTTGGGGATAGTCCTTGGCAACCCAACATTCATTGCTATGTAGCTAGGAAAAATCCGAAGCAAAACCCAGCCCAGGTTACGAATTAGTTTTCTTTGCCTGGAAAAGAAAAGTATTTTCAAACATGGTACATCTTAAATTTCTGAAACATAAATCAGATGTCCAAACCGACGATTTCCTGGCATACTTCGCTCATAGCTATGTACTCTGCCTGGCAGGTTGACAAGGATATGTATGTCTGGTTGTGACTCCTCCAGGATACGGTTTCACCTAAGATTTTGATAACGTATCTAGCTGTTGAGGTGGAGTTTTCACAGTCTCTGAAGCTGGCATCTGAATACGCTTCTAGACTGTTGTGTTCAGACTTGTGTGTACGGCCTAGTGATGTTGTGCCTTGCAAGTATTTGAATTTTTTTTCACTTGCATCCAGTTTTCTTGTGTTGGGAGATGTTGTCTTCGAGATAGATAGTTTACTGCATATACAATATCAGGTCTCGTTGCATTTGCAAGGTACATGAAACTTCCTATAACCTCTCGGAAAGGAATGTTCTCTGTAAGTTCTTCTTCATTTTCATGTTCTTTATTTTGGATTGATCTGTTGTGTACCTGTTTCATGAGGGTTACAGTTTTCCACGTTAAACCTACTCAAGATACTTCTGGTGTATTCATCCTGTGACAGGTGAATGCTGCTATTCTTCTTGTCCCAGGTTATGCTAATTCCTAGGAAGCATCACGGTTTTCCTAAGTCATTCATCTTAAAGACTTTGAAGGGTTGATTCTTGATTCCTTTTCCAGTTGGGATCGATCGTTTTCAACCAGGAGAATGTCGTCCATGTATACAAGAAGGGCCATCATTTTTCCTTCCTTTCGCCATGTGTAGAGGCAGGGCTCGTAACAATCATTTTCTAGTCCCAGTTTTGTTACTTCTTCGGTGAATCGACAGTTCTATCTCTTTGGACTATTCTTGAGTCCGTACAGAGATCTCTCTAATCTACATACGTGATTTTTCTTCTTATTCTGTCGGTTTTCCACACCTTCAGGTATCTCTATGTAGATTGGATCGTCTAATTTACTGTTTAAGAAGGCTGTTTTCACATCCAGTTGAGTGATGTGTAGCCTATATTATTGGCTATTACCAGTAACGCCCTAACTACAGGTAATCTTGAGACAGGTGCGTACGTCTCCCTCAAGTAGTGTCTAATTTTTGAATCCTCGGACAACCATACGAGCTTTATATTTCGTTGAGCCATCTAACTCAGTTTTCTTCTTGAAGATCCATCTGGAATCTATTATATTTGACTTTATTCCGTCTTGAGGTTGAGATCTTTGAACAATGGTCCATACTTTATTTTGGGCCATCGAATCTAGTTCTTCTTGTATGGCATGTTGCCAATCTTTATTATCTGATCCTTCCATTGCTTGCTTGTATGTCATTGGGTCCTTGTTTATGGACGCCAACAAGCAATACGAGATTTCTTCTTGTTTTTGTTCTTCGATTAGGAGGTGGTGGGCTCCAGTCTGTGTTGTTTCACCTCAGCATCTACTTATATTTCTGGTTGTGGAACCAGAGGTTTGCGTTCTTGGTTTCTTTTGGTTTGAAGTTGTTGACTTTTGCGGTCTTCCTCTTTTCTTAAGTGATGTTGGTTTTTCTTCTATTGTAGTTTTCTTGATTTTTCTTTTAATGGTGTTTTTATACATTATTTTCTCGTTGAAGACCACATGCCTGGTCTCAACAAATTTCCCATTGACAGGATTCCATAGCAGGTACTAGTTCCTGAAACCTGCCAGGATCATCCTTGTAGCTCGAGGGTCGAACTCATTTTTAATTTAGTGCGTTTTAGTGTACGCAACACACCCAACCTCTTGAAGTTTCTGATCCTGTCCTTTGGAGCTGCAGGACCCACAAATTTCTTGATAGGAACTTCATATTCAATACTTTTGTGCAGCGTGATATACATGTAAACTATTGCTTCTGCAGCTAATGTCCACATACTATGAGGCAGTCTCAAGTCCAACATCAGGGAAGTTGTTTTCTTTTGAACTGTCTGGTTGAATCGCTCTGCCACTTTATTTTGCTCCGGGGTGTAAGGTGGAGATGTTCGAAGTTCTATCTTTTCTTCCTGAATATATTTTTGAACTCCCCTCCAATTTATTCCATGGCATTATCCGACTGGACGCAGCAAATCTTCTGTTCTTTGTCGAGAAGATTTCTGATGAAGTTCTTGAAGGCTTCTGTGACTTTGTCTTTAGTCTTTAGTCGATAAATTCTATCCCATTTTGAGAAGTCATCCAGAAATGTGACGATAAATTGATTCCTTCCTGGATGAGATGCTGTTAGTAAGGTCCCCATAATATCAGTGTGGATGGTGTGCAACTGCTTTACTGATCTGGTCCTTGTCTTTTTGAATGGCAGTTTATTCATCTTTGATGTTACAAATATTGGGTATTCTTTGATGCTATTTTCGAACTTTACTCCATCCAGAAGTTGATCTTTGAAACCAAGCTTTTTGAGATAGTTGAGTGAGGTATGTCCAAGCCTATTGTACCAGAGCATTCCTTCACTCATTTCTTCGTTGATCGAGTTCATCTAGTTCTCTTCACGGTCGTTCTCTCTCCGAATCAGATGACGGTTGATTCTCGACATCAGTTTGGTTTTTTACCATTTGGGCCTTGCAAAAGTATAAGTCTGGTTCCTCATCTGCTTGATTTTCTTTCTTTATTTTTAATCTGATAATCCAATTAGGCTTTTCATAATTGCCTTCTAGGATCGTCTGATTAATAGTTTTACCCTATACTCTCAGAGTTTCTGAGTCCAAATTAATTCCTAATCCTTCGTCAGTAAGTTGCCTTAGGGATAGTAGATTATTTCTTATTTCCCCGGCGGCCATAATGTTTGTTAATTTAATTTCTTCATCTTTGTTTTGATAAAGGGTTAAATCCCCTTTACCATCTATCTTGATGTCCGCGAATGTGTCTTTGTTGGTGGACTTGATATATTTGTTCGAACATTTCTGGAAGTTTTCCAGCAATATGCTATTACTTATAATATGATGTGTAGTGCTCGAATCGACGATGAATTCCACACACGTTTTTTGGGGACAATGTAAAGAATGTTTATTAGAACATTAAAATGTCATCTTACCTTTTTTGTCGTTCGTCTTTTTATTTGGTTTGGAAACTGGCTTTTTCCAGAATGGTTTCGTCTTAAAACCACCCAATTCCTTTTTTTGGTTCTCACCACATTTGAAGCAGCTATCGTCAAAACGCTGGTGTCCACCGTCGTGCCTGTTCGACGGTCGTTAATCGTTGGGTCTTGCCTCACCACAGGGTCAGAGTGGTGCCCGGGATGTTGATGGCTGATGTTGATTGTATCTACAGTTGTCCGCCCTATGGTAGGAGATCCTTTTGTATTTGTAGCAGTACCATTGGTTGGTAGCAGTCCTTGAAGTGCCCCTTTACATTGCACCGATGACACGGTCTGTTATTTTTCTTGACTGATGTTTTTGCCTCTATTCCCTCTTTCTTGTCTTCCAATCTAAGGGAATCTAGCTCTAACGCCAAACCCTTAATGTTTGAATAATTCTTCATGTCGAGGGTTTGGTTATAACGCTTCCCGAAGGGGAAACGGGTATTTGGGTGAAACGGGTGTTTATTCCCCTTTGGAATGCTGTTTTCTTTTCCATTTCTGTTAATGGAACAGCATCAGGGCAGGCCTCGTATTCGTGGATCAATCCTTCGAATACCTCACAGTACTGTGCGATGGTTTGATTTGATCGAATCCTCAAATAATTGATTCTGTTACATACCGCTTGATTGATTCTTTTCAGTTCTCTTTATTTCTGTTATTTGTCTTAGTATTTCTTTTGGATCAGATAGGTGTAATGTCATTCTCCTATAATTATTACCTATTCTGAATCCACTGGTTGATCTGACTTCCTCAATATTTTCCTCTTCTTCGCTCTGTGTTAAGCCTCTAACTCGAGGGTATTTAATATTATCTAGTATTAATTTAATATTATCTATTTATTATTTAATATTATCTACGTATCGGCGGCCATCTCGGCGTAGTTCTTCGAAGAGGTTCGCCCGGAATATGTTGATGTCCGTCTCTTTCATTAGACGGCATTCTGGGCGCCATCTTGTGGCAGGTGTTCCTTCATATCGTTTACGCGAATGTCGACAGCCCCTCTGGCGTGAAGAGCTTCTTGACCTCTCATTTTTTGGTTCCAACCTTGATCTTTCTCCAAGGTAGGCGTGGACTGGACGTCCACGACTTTCGGTGTTGGTTATGGTTGGTAGGATGAAGTTCACTGCTCTTTGTTCGTTACCTCCTGATGTCGCATTTGATAATATACTAGTGGTTCCCACCGGGTTATATGTTGGCGGCACAATTGCCTGGGGCAATACAGCATGCATACTGTTTATCAAGTCTTGAACTGTGGCGTTCTGTTGTACAGCTGACATGGCTTGCGCTTCGAGAAATTCCGACATCCTCTTGATTATTTTTTTAATTGTCTTACTGTTCTCGTGGTTAGATATCTATAAATTTGTTTTTAATGAATATTTCATTGATTAAATTTTAATAGGCTACATCCACCATTATTACTGTTGAGAAACTTTAGAGCTTCCAGTCCTCTTCAGTTCCTTCATAAATTAGAGATTTTATACCAATTTCTGGTATATTCCAGGCCAAGGTTGGGCCAGACATTTCTATTATGCTACTCCTAGAGAAAAGAGTGTATGCTCGCATGTGAAAAATCAGACTACGAGCAAGTCCAATCTCCCAATGCAAACCTAGAGTGAGATTTTTTAATTTTAATGCAGACCATGTAGGCTATAGTGGATATCTACATAGTCTACATTTTGAATGGGGACGTGTGGCATGGGACAATAATTAATTGAGATAAAGAGTATATCTCGTTTTACTACTTTCATTATTTTATAACAATGATTTCATGTGTATCCATCTTAACAACACATACGTCATCATACAATTTTTCATACAACTTATTCATATGAACATCTTAATATATTTTTTTTTATTGAACATCATAAAAACTAAACATCATCATCAATTTCAATATCTTGACTAAGGTATACATTCAAAACGAAATAAACATTAAAAATAGAATAAACGTCATTAAAATTATTATTATACGTTCATAATTTTTGTATATAAAACGTTATAAAAACTTCTTGCTTCTTAAATACATAATCACGTTTACTTTCTTAAGAAAATTATTGTATTTACCATATAAAATAGCATGTTACTTTGATATATATAGAGATAGTAAACAAACGCATATAAATACTCTTCACAATAAAATACAAATTACATGTGTGTCCATCTTTATAGCACATGTGAATTTTTAAATTTAATTAAGAAATTTTAAATATAAAATAACATATGAAATGAGAAAATTCATATGCATGTTGATGTCTCAATAGCACACATAAGTTCTCCCAAAAAAAAAAATATATTATCTATAAGAATAAAAAGTAGAATGCTATCTGTAAATCATCTGTATTAAATTATTTAAAAATATATTTGTATATGAGAAAAGAAGTTATAAACTACTCAGGCTTACCTCTACTTATTGGTATTAGCCTTCCCATGTTTATTGTTTGCTATAATTTATATAGAATAATTTATTTACATTATTCAATCTATTTACTCAACACTTAAGGAATAAGGAAACAAAAATAAATTCTGTGCATTTAAATATAATCTAGTATTATATGTAAATACATCACTTCACTTGGCTTTGTAAATTAAAGTTTGAGTGCAGGTGCTCCTTCTGCCCTAACATTTGCACTTTTAGCAGTGGAAGCTTGATGAGGCCTAAAACCTGTTGGAAGTTTGCTGGGCTTTTACAAAGTTTATAGGTGTAGACGTATAAGGCACAAATAATTATAAAATACTGTTCACTTCTAATATGATTTATTATGGTATATATAGTTCTGTTATTATTAATATGTATACATAAGGTATTTATACAATGTTGTTGGTAAGCGCGTCTAATACATACATATACAGAAGCTATACTAGGACTGTCATGGCGTTGTCAAGGAGACGCCATGTACACACACAGACCTATCTGTATGAACGTGTAGCGTCACTTCCGTGTATTGCGTAACAGCTGACGCCAAAGCACAATACATACTGATTCCAACACTTATCTAGCGCAGGACATCCCGGATTCCACAGAATTTATAAAAAAATTAAAGAAAATTACAGATGGAACAATATGAAGAGGACTGTTTATTTATAAAAAATTACCAATCATGCCAATTAAACAAACTTGTTAGGAATAAAAAGAAAAAACCTATGGAAATTACAATTACTTCAACTAGACAATTCGAAAGAATAGCTCTAGATATAGTAGGTTCACTTACTCTAACAGAATCAGATAATAAATTTATACTAACATTGCAAAACGATCTATCAAAATTCACTCTAGCTTTTGCAATACCAAATCACAAAGGCAAAACGATTGCCAAAACATTCATAAAAAGATTTATTTGCATATTTGGTATACCTGATAGTATACTAATCGATAAAGGTAAGGATTTTACATCAAATTTGCTCAAAGATGTTGCAAAATTGTTGAAAATTCAACATATATAAACAACACCTTATCATCCTCAAACAAATGGTGCTTTAGAGAGAAATCAACAATCTTTAGCAGATTATTTAAAACATTATATTGATAAAGAACAGAGTGATTGGGATGAATATTTAGTCTATTTTTCTTATTAATTTAATACCACACCGCATAGTCGACAAATTATACTCCTTACGAATTAATATTTGGCATAAAACCAACCCTTCTCTCCGCAATCATAAAACCAGCCAAATTTAAATATACGTATTAAGATTATCTAATAAATTTATTATAAAAGCTACGAAAAAGTAGAGAAATAGCAAGGGACAGCATTATAAAATCAAAAGAACAAAACAAAATTTATTTTGATAGGAAAGCAAAATCTACAAACTATAATATTGGAGATATAATCTATTTAAAAACACAACAATTTCCTAAATCTAAAAAATTAACCTCTAATTATAACGGTTCTTACGAAATAATAGTCATAATTTCTTCTTCCAATGTTATCATAAAACAGAGACGTAAAAAGATACGAGTGCACGTCGAAAACATAAAACCAGCATATTCCAAGACATAATTAAAAATTATTTTTACTATTCTGCTTCCAAAATACAGAAAAAGAAAACAGAAGGACAACGAACCAATTCATAAGATAATTAGATACGGTTACCAACTCATGCGAGAGGAAAAAATGTTTTTAATAAAGGGATGACAATACCCAGGTTACCGCAAACCCCTTAAAGAAAAAATGGAGTTTGTCGCAAAAATCATGTATCGACACTGAAGAATTTAGAGCAGCAATTCGCTAATTATATTGCGAAATGGGAATAAAAAAAAGAGTTGAATGACAACTACTACGGAAGGACAACGATGAGAACCAACATGACTGTGCATTTGTACTACCGTTGTGTGTAAACATTACAGGTACGAGGGGTTTACTCGGCAGAGGGGGAAACGTGCTAGCACCTAGTAAACAGATGCATGCGATAGATTAGATGCGTACGCTTTATATTTATGAGTGGCGTAAGAGTACTTCAGTACGTTACAAATTAAATAATATTATTATATTTTATAATTTTAAAAATACTTAGTCAGCTGAGAAGAAACTAATGTGTGGCAATAGAAATTTGAGTGGAGTACCGAGAAGGTTGTGGCGCTGTTTAGTTTACGAGCCGAAAAGAAATCATAGATTCAAACAGCAAACTTGCTGCACTCGATACTGTCCTAGACTTTTCTCGCCATCAATACTCTAAAATAACCAGAATCTAAAAATAATAATAATTAAAAATAACACGTTATATTTTTAAACATAAAATAGTCAATCGATTCTTATCTCTCAATGCACGAGCATTGAACGACATTATAATTTAAAATCAAACGAAATAAATTACATTAAATACTTAAAACGAAATTCATTGTAGTGTTTTATTTAAAATACAAATAACCCTATAGATGTATTTATTCATACAATATTTTACTAACTAAAAATATTTTACATAAATTCTATTAAAAAGAATTCATATTAAAAAAAATTTTAATTTTATATTAAAATAGTTCGTATTACTTTGTATTATAGCAATATAAAAACAATATATAAATTAATTTATCTACTTAAATTAGTTGAAACATTACTGCAACACTACAGCAGATCTGTAAAAAAAAGATTTTTAGATTTTATGCAATAAAATCAAAATTTGTTTAAAGTATAAAATTATAAAATTATAAAATACGTATAAAGTAAAAAAAAGTATATAATATATGAAGAATAAAATTAGTATAAACATATACATATATAAGTATAAAAAAATAAAAATAGATAAAGACTTTGAAAATTTCTCTTTTTTTTAATTTTATACCAATCCTAATCGATATATACCAGGATAAAAGCACTTAGTTCAAAAAGATACTTCATATACAGTCTAAACTTACAAGATCAGTGATTCCTGTAACATAATATGATGCACACTTAAATATCTGATATTCTAGATGTTACCAAATAAATTTATTCATGAATTCTAAATTTTAGGGGTATCTTACACTATTGGTAAATAATTTCTGCTGCTGTAAGTCTTTCTTAGGTCGTTATTAAATAATTGACATTTTTTAAATTTTGAACATATGAAATAAAATAAATAGAATAAATTATTAAAAGTATTAATGGAAGTGCATGAATAATTCCCCGTATCAATGTTACAATGCTAGAGCGAGACGGAAGGAGGCAGCTAGAATTTTTTCTTAAACTGTTGATGAAGATGCCACATTGACTGACTTTATTTGTCTTGTATGCATCCAGAAAGTCCCATTTCCCTGCAAGAGATTTCGGACCTATCTACCCAATACACCTTGCAGCGAAAGCCCGTGGGTATATGCGTTCAGTAATCTAACGTCGATATTATAAAAAATTTTCATGTAAAATATAAATTTTTTTAAATAATTTAATACATATTTTTAAATAATTATATATAATAATATACTATGTAGATTACGAGTCGTTATACTGCAAATCAGGCACACAAGTTTTCTTTGTTGTATTTTATTTTAAGATTTATTATGCAACATATTTACTCGATGGAGAACCTGTGAAACAAAGTTGTGTGAAGAATTCCCATTTAGGCTTATTATACAGATTTATATATGTATATATAAATTGGAAGATAAATTTTATTTTACAAATGCTTTAAAGCACAGAGATTAAATCATACTGTATTATGTTCATTAGTAGTGATTAATGACTATCTTTGTAATTAAAAATGATTTTATTGTTTTTTACTTATTTTTTTGCATTAAGATATAACATTAAAAAAAATGAAGGATGTAGAAAGTAAATTATTAAGTTTACTATATTTTTTCACTTGTGGTATGTATTATTTCCAGTATGTATCATTTATTTCTCTATAAAAGATATTATATTTTATAGTAGCATAATTTATCTAATACTCAATTATCTATTCTAATGAGAAAATGAGCAAAGACGTAGGATTATAAAAAAGGGAATTTCTGATGGGCAGTCAGAAATCCGCAAATATCTACCTTGAGATCCTAAAAGTAATACAAAACATGATCGAAAAAATGTTGAATGGACTGGAAAACAAAATAATAAAGAAAATAATAAATTTAGAAAAGCAGTTATTAAAATACAAAAAAAAACTTAGTTACGATAAATATAACAGAAGATGAGCTAATGGAGAATAAAAAAAAAAAAATTACACTTGAGAAAATAACTGAGAAGTAGGAGTCCAGAGACGATAGGACACTATAGGAACCAGCAGGAGATCAATTAAGAGTAAACAATTAGATTGGATATTGGAAAAAGAGTGGAAGAAGAGGAGAAATAATATTATTATTACAGAGTTGAAGCTAGGTGAAAAGTATGTAGAAGAGGATATTAGATAATGGCTAAAAAAGAAATTGAAGGTCGTTGCGAGGATGAAGAAAATATAAACAGAGAACACAGGTGACTGATGTTGTTGGCAGCAATATGTTACTTCAATAAAGATAAATTTTTATCAAAATTATTAATTCTATTTCAAAATTTGAATGACTCGATTATTAATATAGACTTAATATTACAAAAAATTGTATAAAAATATATTTTCAAAATAATATTGAATAGCTGATTAAAGAAAAAAAACATACAAGACAAGTTCCTGGCAATAGTCATGTCAAGTAATCAAATAATTATGACAAATAGTCAAGGTTATTATATTACATCTAACAAATGTAAGAATAAAGATTGAAAAAAGATAGTCATTAATAATATTGAGAATCTACATGTCGTCGAGGTATATATGTAAACTGATATATATAGTAGCGCCCTTATTTTTTAAGATTCCCGGAGTCTTCCGTCCCAACTAAAAGTTGAATATGAATTTTCGGTCATATAATAGTTTATTTAAATTCCTACAATATTGTAATTAGTTCCTGACCGTCATCTATAAGAGTTGTTTTTAACACCTGTTGATGCGTCGTACAAGTATACATATTTAGTTTTTTAGAATACTTGGAATTTGAAAAGCCGTGTTTTAAATAATTTTATAGATAAATTTTTTGTACATGAATTAATATTAATCTATAGGAATATATTTTTAAAATTTATAAAATTTGACAATATAAAATTTGAAAAAATTTAGTTCTATTAATTGTTTTTTTAATTTAATGAGTTTAAAAATAAAATCATTAATTATATTATTTTATCAACTACTTTAATGATATCTATAATTTTATGAAATTTTAATTTTTACAGAATTTCAACATTCGTTCAACTATACAATTTTCTTTAATTTATATCCTGCAGCCTTTTCTAAAAACTTCAAACGACTCATTAAAAAATATAATTATTACATATGTGATATATATATATATTTAAATAATTATTTAATAATTAAGAATTCATTATTATTTCAATTAACTTTAAATTATTTAACAATTGAGACAAAATTTTCCAGACTTCTCTCTAAAATATATATATGCGCGTGCGCGTGTATAATAATTAATTTAAATAGGTCAAATATTATATAAAATTTCATAAAAATTAACGGAGAAAAATTTACGGAGATTGAAGAATATTAGTAAAAGCATCAATCCATATATATAAATTATTGATGTAATTTCAATATCTTGCATGTAAATATTAATATCAAAATCTGTTGTAGTTAAATATCCCTTTTACTGTAAATACTATAACAAACATTGAGGGAAGATTAGTAAGGTAGCTCCGAAATGGGAAAGATATTCATGCAGCCCATGAAATTGGTGGCAGTAATAATGTTGACATTATTACTCGGTATCATCATTGTTATGGAAATTATAATTAGAATCTAATCTTATCCGCATTAAGGCGAAGAGTATCATAAGTTACAACGTTCTCCTTTTATTTATGTAGAGTGGAGTTACAGGATTCTCCATTTATCAGCCTGAATATTTTGTTTATCGAATAAACTTGTATACTTAGATTATCGCCAATCACTCAAGGACAGTTATAAATTATAAGCACCGAGCTTGTGCTTTGCTACTTTTTCACCGTTTCCAAAACGAAAATTAGAAAAATTTATATTTGTGAATGACTCAATCAAGCGTGAGTAAAATTATTAAAATTATTTTATAATTTAATAAAAATATTTAATGTAGATTTATATGTACAATTTTGAACAATATAATACACTTAAAATTAATTAGTATTGTGATATTAAGCAATATAAAATTAATTATAAAAAATATTACACAGAATATAATTTGTATTTTATTATTTTTTTATTCTAATTCTAAAATTTATTACTACATATTTAATAAATAGCCTACCAATAAGTCTATCAGTAGTTGTTAGTAGACTTAAACTTAGAATACGTAATACTAACCTCAATCTGAAAAATAATATTGTTAAAATGTCAAAATAAACATATCTCAAATTATTGTTACCATTTAATATATATCAACCTAAAATGTATCTATTTTGTTATAAATAATATATGTATTACAAGTACTATAAATAATATAAAACTCATGCGCTAAAATAAAATAATATAAAAACTCATATTTTTTATATTGGTTACTTCATTACTGAAGCATTATTTGGATATAAGTTTTACCGTTTATTTGAAATAACATCTCACACTCAGTTTTATTTAATATCAATATTATCATTAAAAATGATTAAAAGAAAAATATTTTAATGCCAATATATTTATTTACTTGTCAGTATTGAAAACCAGAAAGCAGATCGTTTAGAAATTTAAACTTAAAATAAATTATAATAGAATCCTTAAGTAATTTCATCGGATAAAATATAATAGTTAATTGTGTACATGATATTATTGGTAGTGGGTAAAAATCACGTTTCGAGAAGATAGTGCTTGCATGTAAATTTAAAGGAAACCGATGCTACGTAATTGATTATTAGATAAACTTGGATTATGTAATTAATATTATTATTATTATTATTATTATTATTATATTATTATTATTATTATTATTATTATTATTATTATTATTATTATTATATAATTACTATATTTTTCAATAAGCTACTACTATATATTACAAAAGATTAATATTTTAAAATTATTGAATACATAAAGTTTAATTGTAATAATATATATTACAAAGAAAATTGGCGTATATCGCGTTCGAATACATAGAAAAAAGTTTCAAATATTTCAATTCTGATATTATTTAAGAACGTAGTAACAATATTCATTTGTTAGGTACCAGTAGTAATATTTGTATTTAGTAATTTAGTATTTGTAACTGTCTTCGCTAAAAAAACGTAAATTTTGAAAATTAGAATATTAGAAAATGAATTATTTTATTTTATTATTCCCAGTTATCTGATATTTAGAAAAAATAAATAAAAAGTAATTTCTTTTCGTGTTCGAGAAAAAAAAATTCGAAAGTATAGTCATTTAACTTGAATGGTGTTATGATCAATTTTTTTTGATAATCTTCTCAAACATTAGATTGAAACTCTATATCGCTAAAAATATATCTATGTACACTTAGTTAATGATTATATCTAAGATTTATATCTAATATCTATATTATATATAAATATTAACTATTATATAGATTATAACTAACCTGTCGGAAAGTTATTAAAAAAATACTGTTTATAAGTATGTATATGAAAATAACGATATATTTACGTTGTACAGATAGATTACTGTCTTTAGATTGATGTGTACTGACCTAGGCAGATTGAACGCATGAAACTAACTTCCCTGTCAGAACTAAGTCGAACAAAGTTCGTGCAAACTTCATTTCCTATTGTTGGGCGAAAGCCTGTCAATCAAAAAAATCACGTTGGGAAGATTGGTTGCACGCCGCAAATAAAAGAGGTCGTATGACTCACTGCCGGTACCAGTTATAAGGCCATTTATTTAAATACGTAAACCTGACGTAACATTTATGAAACTGAAATATTTTATTTGAACTAATTTGCCGGTTCAAATTAGTGCATTGCTTGATGCTAATGCGTTAACTATAGTGCGAAAAATTGAAAAGCCTATCACATACTTGTATATTCTGTACAGGCTGATTTCCAGCCTTTCGTACAATTTCTATATATATCCGGTTAATATCGTATAATCAAAATATCTCAAAGTCCATTTGTTTCAATATTCCTCTAACAATTATTACCAATGTAGATTTTTCCATTTTTGCGAGTTTTTTAATTTTATTTCCAATCAACAATGATAATCTGAATGAAATTTAAATTTAAACTAAAAAAAAAATGAATTGCATTATCTAAAATAATTTTTAAGATCTTAAAATTTCTCTTTTCTCGTTTCCTTAATGATTTTATTTTCCTTGTGCTTCTTCTTTTTCTATATATATTTCTTTTCTATTTTCTTGATTCTGGTTCTCAAATGCTCCCGTTTTGAGATCAGCTATTTTTAACTAAGTTAAAGAGCAGAGCAGAATATCCCCCATTGCGCCTAAAAACAACGCAACCAATCCGCAAAGTTTCTTTATGCGTATATCATTCTGTTTCTTTCTCTCTTCCTTTTTCTATATCACTCTACATTCTCTCAATCTCTCTCTCTCTCTCTCTCTTTCTCTTTGCCTCTTTACATTTTTCTTTATGTCTCTCTTAGATGTGACGATGGTAGTGACAACGTCTTCTCTTACCACCCGATGACTTTTACACAGTTAGTTACTGAGGGCCTAGTTGACTGGTCATAGCTAGTCTGTCGTTCGTTGTACAACTTTAAGGTAAGAAAGAAAAATATAAAAAAGGATAATTTGAGTTTGACAAATTATATATATTTTTATTCACACGTAAATTAATATTTTTTAATTTTCTTTTAACAAAGTTTTCGATAATTTTAAGGATTTAACGTCAATAATCTGATTAATAGACATATTTCAAAATATGTACTTTGTAGTTTTGGTTTATCTTTCGAACGTTTAAAACAAAATTATGTGTAGATACTTTCATAGTAAATTTATTGTTTAAGTATATTGTCATTGCATTTAGTTTTATTCTTTTATAAAACAGTATGAATAATATAATCAGTGATAATTTTGTTTATCTCTCGAATTAATTTATTTTTCGAAATAATTTTTTAATTCTTCAAAATTTGAAACAATTCATTTTTAGACGTATTTTAAAAATAAAACTTAATGTAAAGTAATCACAATATGCATCACTTTATTAAAAAAAGTTCTTGATTTTCCGTGTGCTGTAGATTTATGGTATTTAAAAAGTTATATATCGTTGAAAAATTGAAAAAAAATTGAAAAGTTGAAAAGTTTCATATCTGTGTACATACTGTTAAATAGCTAATTTAAAAATATAATAACCTTTCAAAAATATGCTTGGTAAACTTATATGTTTATTAGATAAAGAGTATATTAAATATTTAAGAAAATTAAAGAAAATATTTTTTATTTTTTAATTACATATTTTATTTAATACTTGAATAGTAAGTTAATATTGTAACTTATAGGAGAATCTATATTTATTATTTTATTATATTTACATATTTGCTAGTTTCATTTAAAAAATGTCAGTATTAAAATTTGTATTCATAATAAAAGGTGAGTCTATATAATAATGCTTATCATTTAAGTCTTATATTAGCTAATTTTTTGACACTTCTAATTTTAGAATTAGTTACGAGTCACGTATTCATATTTAGAACTTTTTACATTTTTTGAAAGATTTATTTTACATGATTATAAATAAAATACAACACGATTCTGACACAATATTTTGTATAACATTTTAATTTTTATTTAATATATGTTTACTTTATCATAGTTGTTAATTTCATATTATAGTTAGTTAAAACTATGATTTTATAAATGATAGATAAATAGATAAAGTTGTTTTATTTCTTTTTATCATGTAACATCATTTATAATATTTTCTTATCAATTAGTGCGACTTTCACGACAATTACACATACTCTGGTAAAGTGTTTCTATTAAAAAATGCCAGCAGTTTTATTTTTTTGTAATTGACTAACATAATTATTTAATCATCAAACTCATTAATTGTGCAATAATTATATTTAAAACTTTTTTTATTAAATATTTTTATATTTTATTGATTCGTTTAAAATGATTTTTAAAATCCGTTAAATAATTTAAATATTACTTGCATTGTTTGTGTTTCAAATGTAAATGTAGAATAAAAATGAATATAAAATACAGATAAAATCATATTTATTTTAATTTAAAATATAGTTTTCTTTTTTTCTAATACTTGACTGTATATTTTAATTTCTTAAGCACAATAATGTTTCATGCAGAATATGCAAACAATTATTATTTTCCAAATTCATACATTATTAAAAAGTATATTACCTTAATTACTTACATTTTTAATAAGCAACAAGAAAAAAATTGTTTTTTGTTTATAATATTCAAATGAAAATATTATTAATCAAAATTTTGGGTAAAATATTTCATCAAAGTTTTGAGAGTTTAAATTCATACATTGTTAATTCTTTTTGCAAATAAATATTTCTTTATTATAAGAATAACAATAATAAAAATTATTTAAATAATAGATGAATACTAAATAATTTTGATTGTAACAATTTGTATTTACGTGTATGTGTATGCGTATTTATCCGTATAAGGTGATTCTTAAACGATTATAAATATAGAAAAATAGATAGAACATTTTTTAAGAATAGCTTTGAAAGGTATATTAGTTATTTAGATCAACCAAAGAATATATTTTTTGATGATTTGAAAGATTAACATGAACATGTTTTGAAATGAAAGACATCTCTAATTCATTTGTATGATCATGTTGACTCAAAATTGCTCTCGAGGATTTTAGCTGCTATACTTAGCGGGTCAACCGATTTATTCCACTATCTATAAATAAAAGACTGCGTGAAGTAATTCTGTATGAGTAAGAAGTTACAGGGTGAAGCAAAATCCTCCGAATTAGACGAAACATTTTCTATTTACTGATTGGAAATACAGAAAATAGTACCATAAGTTTTTCATATACTCAATTGTTTTTTAGAAAATTCATATATTTTTGGTTGATTAAAAGTAAATAATTTTAAATAGTAGATATTAATATTCTATTTGAATATTTTATCATTAAAAATAAAATAATTTTTCACTTTTAATTTTTTAACAGTTTTCTAAACCATTTCATCTTTAATTTTACATTCCTGTGGACTGTATGAAGACATAAGTAATTATTAGTGCACACATACGTTTTATATTAATTGTAAATCATAAAATCTATTAAATATTATAAACTATCATTTTATTACTCCAATTTAAAAGATATTTTTAATATTCTTAAATTGAATAAAATTCTAATTTTACGTTTAAAATAAATAATTAAAAAGATATCTAAATTTAAATTATTTTAAAGTTAAATTATTTTCTTTAAACTTTTTCTTTAAATTAAAAAACTCATTTTATTTGACTTTTATAACAAACGGTATAATTTGACCTCAGCTATATTACAAAACCTAAGCTACATTACCTTAGATTAAAAATTTCAATAAAAAATAATCTGTGAAAACTAAAAGATGAAATAATTTTTTGTTTTTATGTTTATAATTTTATATTCTTTATACTTATATCATTTAATAATCATCAATAATAGATGATTTAATAATGCATAAATACACATAAGGTTTATAAATATTATAAACAAAATCAATAATATACAAAGTTTTTAGAAACAAAAATGTAGAAAATGTCATTCAATTTCTTACACTAACATATTAAATTTTTTATCACGGATATTTTTGTTTCCTTTCATAATACATAATGTATATAGCTTAATTTAATATTTTTTAAAGGTTGTAATAAAAACATTAAAACATGACACAAAAATAATTGATATAATAATAAAGAAAAAGATTTATGAAAATCATGTGCATGAGAAAAGTTAACAAACAAGGATAGAGAAAATGCTTGCGTACATATGAGAGCGTGTGGCATAAATGAAGAAGAGAAAAACGTTATGGGATGTATTCCTTAAATTATCAAGTATGGTAGACACTTTCAAATTGTATCAGTTGTAAAGAGTTTAAAATTAAATTGAAGTGCTAAATTATACATGACTCTCTCTACTCACTCTCTCTCTCTCTCTCTCTCTCTCTCTCTCTCTCTCTCTCTCTCTTTCTCTGCCTATCAATATATTTTCATAGAAATAACAGGTAATGGATATTACTAAATTTTAATATATACAATAGTTATACACTAATATTTTAATGAAATATATTATGTCAAATTAATCATAAAATTTTTCGATTTCACCATTATATCTCGTGGTTTTTGTAAAGGCATTCGTACCTGAATAGGTTATATTAAATCCTTATTAAAAAAATATGTATTTATTAAACTCCTTACAATATCCTTACTTATTGTATTTTTAGAAATGTTAAAAATAGCACCAAATTTATACGTGAAGTTTGATGTTTGAACGTTTAAAATATAATTTCATAAATCTACGGAACATTTAATAATAATTCTTTATATTTTTTAAAATTGATCAATCCTAAATAAGCATCTAAAGTAAAACTATTTTA
The DNA here is from genome assembly GCA_018907185.1 of Platyscapa corneri. Classification (NCBI taxonomy): domain Eukaryota; kingdom Metazoa; phylum Arthropoda; class Insecta; order Hymenoptera; family Agaonidae; genus Platyscapa; species Platyscapa corneri. Next base: position 38,237 of record JACCHW010000103.1, on the reverse strand, counting down.
ATTTTTCCTATGAAGTTTACGGATAATATAACTATATTTTATCATAATCAAATATAAAGTGTTTAAATTTGATACTTTAAAAATACAAGTTTTAAAATTTTAAATGTATCGAATTTATAGTATATCATTTAATAAAATATTGTGGCATATGTAGAAAAAGAGTTATATTATAAGATTTAATTATCAAAATAATACATTTAGCAATTAAATACTTAGATTAACTATTAATTTCCGTAATAAACTAGAACTAATAGCATAATTATCATTAATCATGTATAAATAATGTCAGATATATTTAATAAATAAAATGTAATGTTTTGACTTTTTGTAAATAAATTACGAAGGTATTTATTTTAATATATTTTACACCGATTATTTATTTGTTATAAAAATTATTTTATTTACATTTATTGACAAAATTATTTAATCATATGTTTTATTTAAAAAAATATTAGATATTAAGTTTATTTTCATGAATACTATGAGATTGCTTACATTATATTATATGTAAATATAATATGTGTGCGTGTGTGTGTGTATAAAGATATAATCAATTAATAAATATAAATATAAAAAATATATTTTTATTTTTTCATAAAAACGTAACTCACAAAAACCTTACATAAAATAGAGTAAAATGATACACATCTGGGATTGTAGTCCCTGTATCCATATTTGGATCGTGATGAAGAATTGTAGAATACAAATGAGAAGCACATATGCATAAACTATTTTTAAATGATCTACATGTTTTATACATCACGATCATTCTATTATAAATATATTTATTAAAATCATACAATTTTTTTTCAGATAACCGTTAGATTCACTCGATCGAATTTAAATTAATTTCAAACATAATTGATTAATAAAATTTTTATTTATATTATATGTAGGTTCAAATTTCATTATCAGTTAGATCTTAGTACTTGTATTATACATATTATAATATTTAAATTAAAATAAGAATTATAGAATATTCAGATTATAATGTATTTATTTAAAAAATTTTAAATTACTTATTTTGAAAAAAGTTTTTATAATGAAAAAAAATACTCTTAAATGCACTTACATTGATCGTTTCTACATTTTAATTTTAATTGTTTAGGTATTCATATTTTGTAACTTTAAAAATATTATGATTTTCAAATTATATATTTAAGCAGGTTATAACTAATATTTAATATATATATATATATATATATATACACATAATGAGTTAATATGTGATTGTATTATTCTGAAATGAAAAAGAATAATGTATTAATTTGTCCTCGTGCTTTCTTCTATGTTACGTAAACATAAAATTTAATTATAGTGAATAATTCATGATTATACAAAAAAGTTATCGAATTTCTATATTTAATTTTTGTTTTAACTATTATTTACTGTGATAATATGTACTTTAATTATATTTTTAAACAATAACCGACATATTTTTGTAATTAATACTAATTAAATAGAAAATTAATAAAGAAAAATGTTATTATTTTCAATTTTTGTATGTAATATATTTTTATAATTAATATTTTTGTATTTTAGGTAATCAGTTCTAGCAAACTACTTCAAACATGGCTGATGATGAGGTTAGGTATGTATCAATTAGAGAATATTCACAATATATATATTTTTTAAATATTTGTTTAGTTTCTTGAATTTTTAAATCATAATTTATCGTTATAGTTTATTATGCAAAAAATTTAAAAGTTTTATTATAAACTAGAAAACATTATAATTATAAAATCACAATCATACATTAAAAATCTTTATTTAATTTAATATCTATAACTTAAAATTAAATATATAAAAAATAATTTACTATTACAAGAAACTATAAATTATTTTTGTTTAAATAACGTAGCTGAATTACTTTAAAAATGGAAAAAATATATTTTTATATGTATAAATGAATTTTTTTATAATAACTGAAAAATAAACATATAAATTTATTTAATAGCATAAATGTATTTTCTATTTAAATTGTACAGTATAATTTTATGGTACATTGTTAATTTATGAATAGAAGTATAGATAAGTAAGTTGTTACTGGAGCAAAAATTGATTTAAGATATTGAAATTATTTTTTGACTATTAAGAATTCATTGTGAAATGTGAATTTACTGTGTAGGTATCGTCAATATATGCGTGTATATATATATATATATATATAGATAGATAGATAATTATGATTCTATAAACATTTTCTTATAAATTTCATAATAAATCAAGTTTATTTAAACAAGAACTAATAGTGAAAAAAATATAAAATATAAATTTTAAATAAATATTATCTTTTATATTTATATACACATATATAAGTAAATTAAAATCTAATTTCGAAACATTTTATTTCTTTCATGTTCCTGTTTGCAATCAATATCTTGCTTCAATATGTATTGGAAATGTTAATCGTATCTACGGATGTTAAAAAACAAACAACATATAATGAAAATATTTAAAAACTACATCTATTCTGTGTAAATTGAAATACTGAATACATACAGTATGCGAATCATTAACAGGTATGACAAATCGCTTTGGCTGTGCTTTTCTGTGTTTTGCTAGCTTGAAACGATGAGTTCTCTATGTATCTGTTAACACATTTATATGTATATATAGAATCTCCATGCATCTCTATTGATATAAATTAAAATAAAACGCTTAGATTTTTATAACGTTTTGGAACGAAAATTCAACGGCAAAAGATTCAAAGAAATTTATAAACACTGGAATTTATAGCACAAATAAATAAAAACATATGATTATTATATTAAATTAAATTTTATACATTAAAAGTTAGATTAGAAATTTTTAAATTACTTGAACAAGGTTTTTTAGAATTACTTTTTAATTAAAATATAATTTCTTTTATGGTTTTTGAATCTTAATGTATTATTAAAATTAAAGTTTTTTGTAAAGTAAATAAAGATTTATTCAAATATGTTATAAAATGAATAATATTATATTAAATTTCTTAAGTTTATAGTATAAAATTGATATTAACACGATACTAGTACTTTTTTTACATTATATACTAGAACTATAATGCCTATAATATAATTCCTACAGAATATTCCTTAAAATTACCGTACTATAATGGAAGCATCAAGAATAACAGATGTCAGTAATTATATAACACAAATAGTATGTTTTAAAATTTTGAGGTGACCAGTTCGTAAAAACATAAAGTACACAATGACAATAATGTTGTAATGTCATTTTTAAGAAAAACTTATACTCATAAAAGTATTTTTATCATTAATAGATTTGAAGCATAATGAAAATGATTCTTTTAAATGACATGAATTTTTGTTTTTATTTTAAGTTTTATAGAAGTATTAATCAATTTAAATTTAAAGTAAAAAATGTGCAGTTTTAAAAGTAAATAAGTTTAAATTCAGTACGAAATTCTTTAATACTTGTAACCTCGTATATTAAACTTTATATTTATATATATACTAACTACTAAATATGCTTTATGTAAAATGGTACTTTTAATAAATACTTATAAATAATTATTAATTATAATTTTAACTAAATCATATGATTACCAAAAACATACTTTTTTAAATATTTTTTTTTTAAATTATTTATTTTTCTAACAAAATATAATATAAAAATTAAAAAATTTATATGCATTTTATTACATAAGTACCATTATAATTCATTTTTTTAACTAAAAACTAAATATATACATAAAACAAAAACAGACAAATAACAATAATTTTTTTTAATTTAAACCAAGTAAAAATATAAATAATAATAAAAGCGTAAATATGTTAAATTCTCTTTTTTTATTCACCTACTTTACCAATAAATAGTCATTATTGAAAAAGTAAAGATAAAGTTAAGAAAAATACTTTGTTAGTTACGGAGGTCTATGAAAACAAAAACTCAACACACTGCCTCAGGAACACCGACGGTAAAGTAGATATTGTACTCACATCTACAGTTTTGTATAAGCTACATATCCATTGTTATAATTTGTTTTTTTTAACTAACATCAATTTTCGAATATAAATTTATATTTATTATTTTAACAAAACGTTTTTAAATAATTATAAGACGATATTCAGAAATTTATTTATAATTGTACATAAATGTGATAATCAAAATAAAATAAAATGTCATATAAAAAATACCTTTCTAAAGTCTATCAAATTTATGATAAAAATTCAAAATTTAATGAAGTATTTAGTTTTATAATAAATTCTTCAAAATAAAAAATTTATGAATAAATTTGTATAACCAAATTTATAAAAAACAGATAAATTCAATTTCAATACACATTCTTCATTTTTCTACATATTTATGTATATTTAGTTTTTGTAAAAATATTGCAAATTTTTAATTTATATTATTATTTATTAATTAAAAAAATGAATTAAAATAGTATAGTAATATTTAAATTTATAAAAATATGAATATCTTCAAATTTTTTTAATGCAATATAAATTACTTTAGAATGTAAATATAAAAGTATATAAGACTAATAAAATTTAATGTTAGAAAATGCAAATTTTTAAATTGAATAATTCTAGTTTAAAAAGTAAAGGTAATTTTCTAATCCTTTAATAATTTATATTCATCTTTTTTTTACAGAGGAAGCGCATCGAGGATGTACGTAAAAGAAAATAACGATAGTTTTGGATATATTTAATACAATTTCTACTTCAAATTAAAATCAAATTTTTATTATTATTATATTATTATTATTAATTTAAAAAAATATATTAATATAAATATACTTTGTATAGTAGTTCTTATACAATTAAATGTCATAAAAATTATATTTTAGGTATAAGAATAATCTTCCGCCTTTTGCAGTTTTTTCGTTTATTTGAATAATTACAAAATGTCTTTACTAAAATATTTATTATCGGAACTTACGACTTTTCTATAGACTTTTGAGCAAAAAATTGATTCCTATGGTTAAAATTTCTATAAACGTCCAGTATAAATTTTCATCGAGTGGTTTTTTCAATTTTATGCCTTGAAACTTTATTGGTGTACCTTCGTGTTATTTATTACATAAAAATTACTGCATTTAAATTTCTGAAATGATTTTTTGTACGTTATAATTCATTGGAATTATTACTGTAAAATCAAACGTTTATCCGAAAAAAAAGGCGTAATAAAATATCACGTAAATACTGATTTTTTGTAATAATTATAATACCTTTGACACTACAAATAAAATATTTCCTTAACTTTGAGTCAGTATTTATTTCTTAAATACTAGATTTTAGTGTTTACATCTATATAATATATGGATTATAAAAAACAGAAGAATAATATATTAATGACAAAAACGAAATAATACTTTTAGAAAAGGCGGAAACTAATTCTATATCTAGTTATAAATTACTTCAATTTTAATAACTTATTTTCAACTGAAAACTATTTTACAGTTTATATAAGGATTAATAAATTACAATTTTAAGGTATTAAATGAACTTTTAAATACAATAAATTATTTTTACCTTAAAATCTTTTTTTAAATTACAAATAATATTTATTATAAGTTAAAAGCAAAACTTGCATACTGGAAAATCTAGGAAAAGAAGAGGAAACAAGCAGAAACTGATAGAAAAAGAGCAGAAGTTCGTGCTCGTCTTGAGGAAGCAAGCAAGGCTAAAAAAGCAAAGAAAGGATTTATGACCCCTGATCGCAAAAAAAAACTGAGAGTAAGTTAATTATTAAATTTTTCATAACATAAGTCTGTAAATTTTTTATTATTTTTATTATTATTATTATTATACTTATTTAAAGTTTATTTTAGGTATATTAAAAAAATTTGTCTATTCATCTCTAAAAATGTTGCCCTTAAAATAATTTAAATTGTGAAAAAACCATTGACTAGTTTTGGATAGTTATTAATTTTATATTATTATTAAATATCTTATTAATTAACTACTAGTATTTCGTTACTAAACATTGAGACTTACTTTGTAAATAGTTACATTAGCTGTTTATAGGTATTGATTTAAATGCACATTGTGACAGTCGCACGATGTGCAGAATTTCGGCACCTGTACGTATAATAATGAGGGATAGAAGAATTACATATATGTACATTCATGCGTTGTACATGTATTTGATTCTAAATTATAAATATTTAAAGATACTAATAGAATTTTATAAATTTGGTAAATAATTATATCAGATAATAGTTTTAATTTAAAATAAATAAAAATATACACGCATACACCTTACATGTACTTTTGATTTTATTATAAATTTTTAAATCTATTAAAAATGCACGTTGATAAAACATCGATTTAAATTGTCAAACTTTGACAATAATTAAATATTATACAAAATCGGTTTTTATCAATACCAATTCCGTTAAACCCTTTAAAATTAATTATAATTATTTATATATAAACAGAACTTTTCAAAATAGTTTTGTTATATAAAACTAATAATACTAAGTTAAAATAGATAAAAAAATAAAGAACGATCTGTTTTCTATCGTATATTTTAGCTCTTATTGCGCAAAAAAGCCGCTGAGGAATTAAAGAAGGAACAAGAGAGAAAAGCGGCTGAGAGGAGACGTATTATCGAAGAGCGTTGTGGTAAAGCCAAGAATGTCGACGACGCTAACGAAGGTATTATATAATTTTAATTTTTTCATCTTCTTATTATATTATTTTCTGTACATATACATCCACAAATTATTAGAGTAAAACCATTATTTTGGGTAATTTAATTTAACTCATTTAATTATAAAATTAAGGGTATTCGTAATACCGAATCGATATGCCAAGTATTACGTCCTAATCTACTTTTTGTGAAAAATTTTTCAATCGTAATTAAATTAAATTTTTTTATTATCATTCGTAAATAAATATCTTAATACTTACGAAATTCATAAAAATTAATAAAAAAAAAATTATGAAGATATAAAAGTTTTATTTTTATTGAAATTTTTGTTTTTCTCTTTTATAAGTATTTATCAATTAATATTATGTTTTTCAAAATGAAAATATGAATTAAGTGTTTTATAAATATATAATTATAAAAAAATTTAATATTATATTACAAAATTTTGAAGAAGATGTATAATAGAATTCTATATCTGTGGTATTTTGTTAATTAGGGTTGCTTAAAATACATTTAATATTAGAAATTTAAAATAATAATTATTATTGCATGTCTTTTTAAGAATGATATTAAATAATTTATAAGAATGGAGCTTATATTTTAAATAAGACTCTGTAAAATTGTTTTTAGAATGTAATTTTTATAAAAAAATTTATATATATACATACATACATAGATACACATACACATATATATACATATTATTAGCAGTATATATCATATCAGATAATTACAGAATTTTATGTTTTAAAATATTTAGGTTTAGAAAAATTTAGATTACTTGCTGTTTTATATCGCAAAAACGTCGTTTTACAAGAAAAATGTTAATCTACTAAAATATAATACGACTTATATCATTTTAATGTAGTATATATAAATCTATTTTTGAATATAGGCTTTAAAGACTTTCAAACATTAATTAAAAATTACTTTATACAATTTTAAGTATTTCAATAACTATGTATTACAATTAATATTTACACAATTACCATAAAACTATAATTTTCAATGTATAAAAATTTTTGTATAATATATATTACAGTATACATATAATTATTTTTTTTACATTTATGAAAGACTAATAAAATATAAGTTTTTAAAATCTAAAAAATGATAATGATAAACAATTTTTTATAACTTATGTTACTTAATTGTACATTTTTGTCAATTTAGATGTATCCTATTATATTATATTTATAATAATTTTCATATATTGGAAAGTATTTTACTAAATATTTAGTAAAATAGTGAAGTATATATATATATAGTGTATTAGCACACATTTAATTTGACGAAATTTACAGAAAATTAAGTGAGATAAGTTATGTGAAATCGTTTGTTATTATCAATTTTGAATAGTTATTCATAAATCTAAAATTGATATTTTATCTCGAATACGAAGTCTAATTAATATATATAATATATATTCTAGATTTAAAATTATATTTATAATGTTAAATTTTATAAATTATTATAATATATTTACAGATATATACTTTTTAATAAAGAATGTCGGCATATTATTTTTTAATTATGTATTCAAATGTAAAAAACATTATAATTACAATGCTCAATATTATATATTAATTTTACTTGTATATACTTATATATAAATATTGTATATTGATTATACCTGTATATACTTTATATAAAAAAATTTATTGAAAAATACGTATACATTTTTTGAAGTATGACATTTTTTATAAACAATATGGTTTTTTCATACTTTAAAGAAGACACTAATAATTTTTTCAATAAAAATCCCTTTTAAGTTAACTATATTTATGAAAAATTTATAAATTAAAAATTATAAAAAATCATTGTATCTTCGATGATCGCGCAGAAAGTATCAAACGGGTGTTACGAGAGTACCATGATAGGATCACCAAATTGGAGGATAAGAAATTCGACATCGAGTATGTCGTGAAGAAGAAAGATTTTGAGGTACATATTTATGCCGCGCTTTTATATATTGATAATCTTTCATCTCTCTTTTTTCCGATGTTTGTCAATATGTTTAATTTTGTTCTTCATTTTGCACCAACTTTGCACAAATTTTGCATTATACAGTATAGTATTAATTAATTAATATCAATAATCGCCTATTTACTTTTATCTTTTCTTTATAATAATTTTAAAATTTCTATCAACACTACGAATTTCGCATTTAAACATCACAGCTTCGCATTAAGGTTCTTAACACAAGAATGTGAGATTCTTCTTTTCTCTATCTTAAAGCTGATTGTACATATTGGGAGATCAACTAATCTAAAATTAATTCAAAATTACATTCTGTGAAATATCAGTATTTCTATGTTTCATTAAAACTTTTAATACACATGGTCGTCATATAAATTTATAATTTTAAAAAAATAATTAAATTAAAAAGCCGATTTTTTTTCTAATTTATTATTGAGAATTATTTTTGAAAATTTGAAAATATTATAATATAGTAAATTTAGTATGCTAGTTATACGATAGAAATATGATTCAAATAAATATATTTTTTAAAGATAAATAGATAAAATATTTAATTTAAATTTTTATAAATTTTTATTAATAATTATAATTGATATTAAGATCCATAAACATATATATATCATAATAATAAATTCTTTAATTAAATAACGAAAATGTAATGATAAATTTGAATATATTAATAATTTAAGTTTATTTCCCAATAGCAAATAATATATTTTTTATAATTTTTTAACATTTATTCCTATTACTATTTAATTATACAATAATTAATCGAATTATTCAACGTTATTTTTATTACAATTTCACAAAATCTGGAAATCGTAATTATGATAACATATTTTTTCTGCAAAATAGCAATTTTTATATATTATAAAATGTTTGTTAAGTTTTCATTTAGGCCCTTAATTTATTTTATATATTATTTTTCGTGCTATAAATACTTTCTGTTTTTAGTTTATTTGTTATACCTTTTTTAAAAAGTGAAATAGAATAGTTTATAATAATATACATTTATGAATTTTGTAAAACGTATTTTTTTTACTTAATCGTTATTCTGAATATTTTACAGATGATCCTTGATCCATTATTGATTCTTTTATAAAAATGGGTGTTGAAAAAATTTGTGAAATTCTTTGAATTTGAATCTGATTTATTATCATATTTTTTACATAATTTTCTCTACATATTGTTTCTAATATAAGAAAAAATTCAGCCCTATATTATTTAATAAAAGTTTTAATTTTTTGATGATCGTTGAATGCCAATATCAATAATAAATTTTTAATAAAGCCTTTTTTATTTTATAAATAATATTGAGCTTTTAATTATATAAATGAATGCTAATCGAATTATTTCAATTCCAAAGCGTTTCTACTTTTAATTAATTTATTTAATTTCTTAATTTAATTTTCTACTATAAAATTTATAAAAGAACCCAAATTTAACATTTTATAAAATTATTTTTTTCATTTTAATTTAATATCATATTTATTAATTATATAAAAGTATATCAATATATATAAACCTTTTTTTTGTATGCAATAGAAATTTTTAAAAAATTCTTTAGCTCTGTTTCTATAATACTTTATAAAAATCTTTACCAATCAAAACATTACATAAACTACATATCTCATTTAAATTTATATGGGAAACATAAAATATTAATTGTTTGATACGTATATATAAGATTATATTACTATATCATTATTATATTAATAATTAATATATTATATTAATATATAGCAAGAATATATTTACAGGAAAATTATGTATTTATTATATCTTTTTACACACTTATAACATATATAAAATTAAAAATGTAAAACTATATTTTTGGAATAGAGTAATTATTATAAATATTATAATATATCACTATGGTATTTATATTTAAAATCTAAACATCAATTACAGTATATACAAAATTTTCAATTGAAATTCTATTATTTTATTTCTTATTCTTACTATGCACATTTCTAGTTATCAATAATAGCCAATGCATAGATTGTAACTTATTATACAATTATCAAAATGCAAATTATTTTATATAATATAGTATGATATTATTTTTATTTTTTGCAATGAGTTTTATGAATCTCGGCGTTTTTAAATTCAATAACATCTTGGATATTCTTTAAAGCTGTAGGTTAATTGCTTAAAAAGATTATTTTGCATTTAAAAAATATAATATAAATGTTAGACATTTTAGTATTCTTAAAGATGAAAACGCCAATGTTTATATTTGGCAGCTGTTGCTTCAATAATTAAAAATAATATACAGATCGTTAACTTTTATTCTAAAAGGTTTTTTATTGAATACATTATTTTTATTGAATAAAAATTATATATTTAGTTTTTTATATGTACCTTACTTTCGAGAAAATAAGAAAAAATAAAATAGTATTCGTATATAATTTTTCATTTTAGTAAACTATTTAAAATAGGTGGTAATAATTAATTGTATACTATCTTAACAGGATTTAAAAACATATTTTTATTCAAAATTTGATTATATTGTAATATTTTAAAATATTTTTCATCAATATTTTTATTGTAAAATCCTATTTAAAAAAAATAATAATTCAATTTCATAAATTTTAAATATGATTCATCTACAAAATTTCGCGTTATAATATTATTAAATTTATTTAAATTCTTATTGAGTTTACGAAAGTTAAAATTTTACAAAACTTAATTTATTGAAAGTAAAAGTCTTCTGTACCTTATTACTTTTTATTAGCAAATAATTTTTATCAATTATAATATTATTTATCGTTACATTTTCACGTTTTCTCTCTCTTTCTCTATCTATCTATTTTGTTCTTTTTTATTTTCTTTCCTTATTCACTGTTTTTCTCTTATTTTATGTATCCTCTCATTTTGTCTCAGTCAATCTGTCAGTTATTAATAGAAGCTTACTTGATTACATGTCATTTTATATTCATAGAAAAACTTCTGATTTAGTGTAATATTTTAATCAATACAATCATCTATTTTATTTTTATTTGAAATAGATCGTTATAATTAAGATTTGGTTTTACTATTTAAACAAATCTATCCTTAGTTTATAAATTGAATTTTATTACAAGCTCTTTTAATGATAACTTATTTTGACTTTCATGCAATAGAAATGTAATGAAAAAATTCTGTTAATAATTTTTTATACATATGACTACATACACGTAAATAATCGAAATTAAAATTGAATTTACATTTAAACAATATATTACATTGAAAAATAAGTCTAATATTTTTTTAATGTAATTATTAACGAATGGAAAAAATATTATAAAATATAAAGAAATCATTAATGATTTCATCTTATATTTAAAAAAAAGTACATTATACAAATGAAAGTTAAAAAGTAAATTGTTTAATTTCTAAGAAGTAAAAAAAAAATTTTTCGCAAAAAAAATTTATAAAAATCTTTTTAACAAAAAATTAGACATTTGCATAAATATTGAATAAGATTATTTATTTCATAAAAGTTTTTATAAAAAACTAAGGCTTTTAATAACTACAATTATTATAATATAAAGTAATAATAAAATAATATATATAGAATTGCATAATTACAAAAAGCATCAGATCTTATCGTATTAAAATGAAACAATGTATAAAATGTGCGTTTAATTTTCAATTTAAATTTTTTCAATCAGTAATTCAACATTTTAAAAAATATTACTATCAAGTAAACGATTTAAATTTGGATGAGAACAATTGAAATTAACGCAGTACCCGGTTTGAGATATATGGAGAATATCTTGAATTGACAATATTTATATATTTATATCATACATTTAATTCCATTTAATTTAAAGATATTGATTATTTAAAGGCAGCTAATAAGATAAGATATTATGTAGATCTTACTTATTATAAAAAAAAAACAAGGAAAGAGAGAAGGATAGAGAGAGATAGAAACAAAAAAATATAGGCAGAAATGTAAATGGGTAGGAAAATATGAATAAAAAACACTGATTTATGAAGTACATACTGCAAATACAAACAAAACGGTTTTTTATGAATATAATTTTTCACTAAATTTTAGTCAAAACTCGTTAAAAATTAATTGAATATATATGAATATATTTTAAATTTATTTTACTTTGTAATTTTTAATTTATAGTTTTGTATTTTTACAGCAGCACAATAAAAGCGAAACAAAATTTTTAAAATAAAATAATTTTATTCAATTATATAATTTTAATGTTTAATGTTGTTTAAATAAAATTTTTGAAAAAATTATATATTAATATTTGACTAATTATTAGTAACGTATTTACTCTTCTATTTTTTTTCTGTCAATTTTTTTTTCAATATAATACAATCTGTGAATTATACTATAAATTTTATATTCGTAAATATTTAATATTAATTTAATATTAAAGATCTAGAATAAAAAATTACTGGAGAAATAGAAAATAGTTACTATTAAAAACAAAAGGCTAGAATAATACAGGATAGGTAATTAAATCAATACAATTTTTAATACAATTATCGTTGAAAGAAGACATCGAGGAAGGTAATCTAATTTCGTCAATTTTTTTCGTGAATTTTTATTTTTTTAGCCGAGCTGCAGACGATTTGTTCGTCCTACTGGCAAAGAATGTACGATCTTGAGGGCGATAAGTTTGACCTTGAGCGGAAAAGTAGATTGAAAGATTTTGAGGTAATTAATTGCCTGCAACTGAAAAAATAAACCAATATATAATTGAAACCTCAAACTGATATATACATTCAGAATTTTCCCATAAAGATATTAGTTGTAATTGCAGAAACTGCGCTTTTTTACTTTCACCTGATTTTGTGAATTGATGGGGGTATTGTAATGACTAATTTTTAATTAATAAATAATTTATAAGTGGTTGTATTCTTATATTTTATTAGCGAATTTAAATTCTTATTTTAAACGTGTAAACTATAAACTAATTTTATGTTAATTAATTTCTAATACGTACTTAATATTTATAGGAAAAATTATATAATATTCTTATATAGATGCTGTAAAAAAAATTAATAAAAATATTTTATTGGATATAGTGAAATGAAATAAATTCATATAGTTTTTGTAAATTATTTTTTCTTCTTTTGAAATGAATATAAAGCGTTTTTTTTCGTAGTAAACGGAAGTATCAATATTTATGCGTTTACAGAAGGCATCCGTTTGCGCGAAAAATTCGCAAATCGCATATTTCATTACATAGTACATAAGATCCTTTGTACAAATATGAGATTTTAGATTTTGTGATAATTTTTTTTTCTTTTTGTTTTTATTTTAATGTTATTTTTCTTACACCTTTTTTCGTTTTTCTTTTTTTTTCTATTTTCATGTTTAAATTTTTGGTTACTTTTCTACTGAATTTTTCAATAGTATATAGTAGCAATACACAAATGATATTACCTTTTGACCGATTCCCAGTTTTTTTTCTTTAACTTTAATTAATATGCAGTTGACTGGTGCACGTATATTTTATTTTTGAAAAAAATCTCAGTCATTAAATTCCGAGCGCACGAAAAAATCGTCCTTCCCTTCTTCGTTATCCATACCATTGAAACCTATAAAAATAAATTTTTTTAAACAGCTTATGATCCTAAAGTAAATATTAAATAAGTTTGTTAATTTTAAATAATATATTTGATAAAAATAGTTATGAATTTAAAAAATTTTTGTTAAACTTTTTGTCTTTGTTCTCATATTGATCGATTTATTTAATATTGAATAATTTACTCCGTTAAATTCTTATTTCATTTTTCTAATTTCTCGATAAAAATTTATATATCGTACATTATTTATTAGGTGAGCAAAAAATTTTTATTTTAATACCTGATGAAACGCATGGGTATAATAAAATTCTTTCATTAAAAAAAAAAATAAAATAATAATAAATTACTAGTTTGGTCTTTCTTCATATTCTTTATAGCCGAATTGAAGCGGATTTGCGCAGCGTATCATGAGCGCGTCTACATTTGTGAGGGTCAGAAGTGGGATTTGGAGCGTGAAGTTCGGAAAAGGGACTACGAGGTATTATTGATAAAAAGCATCGTGTATATATTTTTAAAAAATCATAAAAAGGGTATTTTAAGCAAATATACCAGGTTTTTTGCTCTTGTCAAATCAAAACCAAAATTCCCTTTTTTTCTCTCTTCTTTTACGCGGAGAGAAAAATTGAAAGATAAGAAATATTTTAACTATTATTTATATTTGTATACAATGATATATATTTCTATGTCAAATATATTTCATGTGTATATATATTATACATATATATATCCATAAATATACACATATAATTTTATTTTTTATTTTTAGTTAAAATCTTTAACAAATATGCTTTTCTTTTGATTTCTTTGATAATTTATACAAAACAAAAACTATTTGTAATTTTAAATTAAAGTATTACTAAATCATTCAAATAAAATTCTCTCCGTGTTTATACAAAGATAACAAAATAATTTTGTAACAACAAATCATTTTACTAAAAAAGGTCATCTTATACCAATAACTTTATCTTACACCAATGTTTTCTGATTAAATTAATATTTTAAAAAAGAATATAATCCAATAATGAAGACTTAATTATTAATAATAATATTTTTTTAAATATCGTAATAACCAAAAATGTTTTTATAATTTTTTGTAGAAAAGTATTATTTGAAAATTATTTTAAAATTTAACATAAAAAGAATCAGCGGATTTTCTGAAATCGTTTTTAACACAAAAATAGTAGAGAATTTATTAAAAAATATTATATACTATAACTATATAAATAACAAATATATATATATATATATATCTTGCCAGATGGATATTTCAGTAAAGAAATAGTAAAACTTTTACTACTTCATATTTATTACAATTATAATTTAAAAATATATATTTTCGTTATTTTTATTTTTCGAATTGAATTTCTTATAAGTAGTAATACATAAAATTTTCATTAAAATTTAAATTTTATATATTTATAGATATTTCAATTATCCATATTTAAATATGTATTTTTATATATTTTTTCATTTTTTTAATATTACTTTTTCCTATTATGTATGTATTTGTCATTTTTAATTTTTTTATTTTTTTCTAGTGTACTATAAATTTTTCTTATTAATGTATTTAATTTTTCATTTAATTTATTTTTAGTATACTTCTACTTTATGCATTAATAGAAAATATTGTATAATTAAGCTTTTCAGCAATATAATTACCAAATTATTAGTTAAAATTAATTTTTCCACTAGGAAAAATATTTAAAAAATTAAGAAGTAATAAAAAAAAACATAAATTACTTTTTACTTAGCACAAGTATTGATGAATAATTTAATTGTTATTTTCCTTAAATCAATTATTCCATTTTTATACATTTTTATTAATGTGAACTAAAAAAATTTAAAAGATAACATTTAAACAATACAAATAAAGTCACATAAGAAACTCTGCTTTTGTACGTATTTAAGTACAAATTATAACTAATTTTTAATATGTTAATATATTTATTATATTTGTAGATATAATATCTTTCACGATTATAGATTCTATTTAAAAAAAAAAACCATAATTATATTTTAATAAATTAAAAAAATATATTTCTACCTCAAAGTTTAAAAAGATTTTTATGCAAATATAGGATATATTAATATTAGTTACGAGGATCAAATTAAAAATTATATTATGTAGAAGTTGCAGAGTCGCTACAAATATAAATTTTTAATAATTTGAATAATTGTAGTATTAATTTATATACATTAAATTTTATAAATTATAATCATGAATTAGTTTATTAGACTCGTTAATATTTACAAGATCTTCTTGCAATTGCTGAATAAATGACGTAAATGTTCGAAGAATGTAAACATTTTATTTATTAATGAAAATTAGTTATCCATTGAATGAATTTTTTTATTTACTAGAAACTATTAAATTTTTTATTTTTTTTATTTAAAATAATTATGATAGTAATAAAAATTGCTTTTTATTAGATTTACAGATGGTGAATTTATTTAAAACTTTTGTACATTTATAAAACATAAAAATAGTAGCTAAAATAAAAAGTTTGCATTAAAAACATGTAAGGCAAGCATAGAAACGTTTATAAAAAATATTATTAATCTTAATATTGAATAAAACAAAATTGTACTATAAAATAGAGTTTTTATTTTAAAAATGTGAATGTATCCTAATTATAGAAATCAATGCAAATAAAAGTTGAATTATTTTTTTAAGACTACATTGCATGATATTCCCTAAATAAATCTGATTTACTAAATCAAATTAAGATTTCTATATTTAAAGTGTTCAACTTGATGAAGGTTTATTAAGTAAAGTACATAGATTTCTAAATAGTTTTGAAAAATATTATATCTGTATAGTGTACTAATAAAAGATCATAAAATATTGAATATACACTGAAGAAGAATTGACCATAAAATATTTTCATGTACCCAAATCATATTACATAATCTTATAATGTTACAACATTGTTCATTTAAAAAATTTCAAATGAATTTTGAATTTTTTAAAATTATTATATGCCTTCCACAAAAAATACAAACTCTAAAATTTTAATACTTTTATAGAAGTTTTGTAATAAGATATCAATAAATAATGTAAGAAAAATCTATTTTAATCAATTATTTTTTATTATGTTAATTAATTAATTATTAAATTTAAAGTTATTTTGCACCAATTATGATACTATTAATGTATATTTTGTAAAAAATTAATAGATTTGAAAGGAAACAAGTTGATCAACTCATTTAAGCGAAACATTATTTTTAAATAGCTGTAATTAAAAAAATATTTATAAATTATTGTGGAGGATTTTTTAATTTAATTTACTATTAGAAATTTTAATTTACTACTACTACTACTCTATTACTAGTAGTAATACATGTTTTATTTATATAATTGTTCTATTTATATAAAAAAATATATTAATATTCAAAAAATAACGACCCATTTTTAACAACTATATAATTAATGTATTACTCATTACCATTTATAAAATTAAAAAATAATAAACTATTATACATACTATTATATATAATACATTATAACAAAAAACATAAAGTAAATAAAAGATATTATTATATATTTTATAAAAATATAAAAATTTTATAAGACTTATTCTAAAATATTTAAGTAATTTTTTTTTTTAATTTTGAGGAGTATCAATGTCATATCACATATCATGTAATACATGTTCAATTGAAATTTAGCTATTGCTCATACCTATCAATCCAAGTTTTATTGATCATTATAACGAATTACTATTATCTTCTTTTCTGTCAACTGGTATTAATATCTGATATTTTTAAATTTCTTTAAGTCCTTGTTCAACTTTCTCCTCCTCACCTTCCTAGTCACTCATTACCTCTCGCTCGCTTTTACTTTTCTATCTTTGTCATTCTTTCTGTCTTTTTTGCATGTTTGCTTTTTTACTGGTTATTTTCGTAAATGAAGTAATCACTAATTATGTGACCTGTTTAGTCATATCACAAAAGAAACATACTTATTTATTTTTATAACAAAATAAAAAAGAATTTCTTTTCCAATCATATTTTTATATTGATTTAGATAGACATGACCTTTAAAATAATTGTTTTATATAAATATATATATATATATATATCCTAACACAATATTTTAATAATTCTGTTGTGCGTAAAAAAATTAAAATAATTCAGTAACAAAACTGTAATTAAATTAAGTAATTCGTGTAAATAAACTTTACACGTATTTAATAAAATTAATGATTTACTTAAATTTATTAATTATATTGTAAAAATTTATTTATTATAGGCATATATACAATGAAATATTTATTTTTTCTTTGTTAATTATAATTTATAACTAAAATTTCATTATTTCTTCATTACTAATTTTTAATTTATATACACAATTAAAAACTTAAAAGTGTTTCGTTTAATTATTTAAAATTTTTATACACATTTATTAATTGCTTTTTTATGCTTTGTAATATTAAAGTACTAATGCAATGTTTATGTTTTTTAATTGGTATAACGATTGCTAAAAACAATGAAAACTTTTATTTTTACGTCAATATGTATTAACCGTATAATTTTTATGAGCAATGATTCTTGATAATTTTAGTTATATTTACATTAAATATTTTTATAAATGTAAATGTATTTAAAAAAATTGTAATATTGTAAATAATTCATGGTTACTATTATTAAATATTTATATACTGCTTTAAAACATTTAAAATTTCTTAAGGTATTTAAATATGTATGAAGATTGAAAAATAAAATATATTGTTCATTGAAAATATGTAGAATACAATCTTCTAGCCAAATACTTCGTGATTAATACAGATTGACCGATTTAAACAGTCAAGTCAACGATCTTCGAGGCAAAATTGTAAGTCCAATTTTCGAAATATTAATCCTACTATAGTTTTGATTAGTGCATCACATAATCATTAATTATTAAAGAAAAATTGTAATAAAATTATATTATTTTTAATATACATTTTAAAATTTTTTTAAATTAAATTGGGTACTATAATAAACAAGCGATAATAGTCATAATACTTGTAATTTATATCGTATCTATAAAATTAGTTATTACTTAAGTTACTATACTATTATTCTACTTATATAAATTATTTATATAAATTATAATATTCTTCACACTTTTAAAATTATATTAGTATGGATTTAATAATAGTTTTTTCTATATTGTATTATTTACTAAATAAATAACTCAATTCTAAATATGAATTATTAAATTTTATAAAACTATGAAGTCTATTTAAAATTTTATTATTTGTTAATTTTATTTTACTTAAATAAATAGATAAAAAATTTTAAATTAACATTCTTCGTATTCTTAATGCAATATATTAAAAATGCATAAGAAGAAAGCTTTAAAGTATTTGTTATATTATTTTTGTCTCACAATTACTATTTATATCTCTAACAGTATGAAGCCAACCTTAAAGAAGGTCTCTAAGTATGAAAACAAGTTTGCCAAATTGCAAAAGAAAGCAGCCGAGTTCAATTTCCGTAATCAACTAAAACAAGTTAAGAAGAAGGAATTTACTCTGGAAGAAGAAGACAAGGAGGTAAAATTAAGAATTTTTGTGGATTTGCTCTTGCTTCATTTTTTGGAAAGACAGAGAATTACTTTTCCATTTCTGATTTATTAATTTTATTTTCTTTTATATTTATTTTTTTTCATAAGCTTTAACTTTATCTTTAATATTATAAATATATCGTGTGAAAAGAGCATTTTTCTTTTTTGACAATTACATTATACGTACTTTTATTGCAATAATCATCTAATAATAACTTGAATAAATTAAATTTTTTTGTATCTAAATAATCTTTTTAGTATTTATATCATATAATATTTCTGCTTATATAATTTAAATTTTTATAAAATATTAAATCGTAGAAAGATTGAATTGAATTATTTTGAAGTAATTATAAGTTATAAATAATTTTGATATGCAATTTCTTTAATACTATATATACATGTAACAAATACTACTAGTTACATTTTTTTTAACTCAAAAAACAATAATTTTAAAAATGCTGTTAAAATAGTATTTAATAGTTTATAAATAATTGTTTAATTAAAATAAAATTTATTTTTTAAATTCTCTATACATAAATAGATTTTAAACTTTATAAATTAATAACAACTTACATCTTTTTATCTACATGCTGCAACAAATATACATTGTAATTATAGTTCCTCAAGTTTTTGATGCTAAATTTCTCAACTAGACAATACTTTGTTTACTAAGTTTCATTATACGAAATATTAAAGAAAATGTAACTCTGCGGATACAAACATTTTTATTGTTTTTACAAAATATATTATTTTAATTGATAATGACTATATTCTATAAAACGAATTTAATATTTGCAACATATTCTTGAGTATTATGCATGGAATTAATAGTAAATAGTTTTCATTTAACTAGATTCTATGTTATAAATTATTAGGCTATTAAATCTAAGTTTATTAAATCCTTTCAAAAATTATAATAAATAATAGAATTAAGATTAGATCATGTAATGTAATAAGAAAATATAAATAAGCCCAAATAATGACATAGGTATTAGTGCACATTCATTTTGTCTTCAATTAATCAGGTTAAGATATACAATTATAAATATTTTTTATATTCTAAGAAATATCACGCGTAGGCTGACTTTGCGTCATGTATCAAAATTAATTTATAATAATGAAAATAAAGAACAATCTTTCTATGAACTTTTGACATATTTTAATGTCGATATAATGGAAATTTATAGGTTTTATTAATAGTTACGGGACAAGTATTTAGTATGAATAGACAAAAGACAAAAGAAATTTAGAAAAAAAATATTGATCAGGAAAAGAAATTAAAAATTAAAATTGAAAATTTTTAAATAATTACTTTTAATAGTTCTAATACTTTTTATAATTATTTCTAATACTTTTTAAATTAGTTAATTAATAATACAGAGTATTCTTTATAACTAACATTATTTATTGTACGTAATGACGAATAATTAAATAATTACAGTAGTTATATGTTAATCATTAGCAATATGAGAGTTCACGTTAGTGTCGAATAATAAACTGCAAGTTTTTAACATAGTTGAACTTATTTATAAATTAGCTCAACTAAAAAGGGCCATATCAGCTGTCTTAGATAACAATAATGAACCGTTACAAGCAAAACGAACCCATAATAAATATGTCCCTTGCTTCGCTGACTTGAATTCAGTTGTTTATGACGCCTTAAGTAAATGTTTTAAATTACACATCTAGATTATACGAAAATTCAACAATTATAAATAAATATTATGTTAAATATTTTTATATCAACATTTTTTTTTATTAAAAATAAGCAATTTTCAGTTTTTTTAATTATGACTTTCAATTCATATTTTTTATTTTAGTGTTCGTTTAAATAAATTTTAATTTTATGAAATCTATATTATATTCAATTTAATTTAATTAATGAAGAAAATTTGTATGAAATAAAAATTTTTTTTCTTTAAATACTCTGTAAATTCTTTTTTCTATTATATTAGAGGATACTTTGTTATATAATTATATTAACATTAAAATTCGAAACTATAAATACATGTTATAAGATATTGAAAGTAACGAAATTTAAAAAAGAAATTCGAATTTTATCAACGTACAACACGATTTTATATTTCAATATTTATTAATTAATTTTGTTTTAGTTATGCGTACCTTAATATCATTGAAAAAGTTACAAAATATTGCAAAAACTTTCTGTATGACCTTTATGACCTTGTGAATATTCATTTGTTTTATTTTTGCAGAAGAAACCAGAATGGTCTAAAAAAGGTGAAGAGAAAAAGGTAAAAGAGGAAGAAGCAGTCGAAGCATGAAAACTGTGCAACCAAAACAATATACCTTCAATACACATCGTTCCATTTAATAGTTGAAAAGTCGACACTGGAGCGATAGTCAACTTTTTTATTACTGCACGCGTCAATTCTTTTATTTATTATTCGGAAGGAGACTATCGCCGTTTGTAAACAAAATATCTCACGTGTTTTTGTCTTTTCCTATAATGCGTATGAATTACTTTTTGAGTTTTTAATTTTTTGCTCCAAAAATTTTTTCCGATTTCCTAATTATTTTCCCTTTACTCATTTGCAATCAAATTTTTTGTAACCCTCACGTGCGAATGTACCCTGTTTTTTTAAGTTTTTTGACATGTATCGGTAATTTTCTCTTATTTTTTAACATTTACAAGAAATAAAAAAATCAAATGAATATATAATAACATAATATACGTTGACATTTAGTTCAAACCTCAATTGTGTGCTTAAAGAATGAAACAAAAAAATGATACTTAAGTTTTATTATAATTTTAAATCGAAACATAATTCATGACGAATAATGTTTTGTGTAAATGTTGTTATTTCCCACTGTATTTTTATTATATTTACCAAAACTGTATTGCACTATAACTTTTTATTCTTTTTTCTGCATCCTGATAAATTCTATTTAATAAAATCTATTTTAGAAAATGATAATATTTTGCAAGTTTTAACAATTATAATTTTCTCCGTAATATGTAAATTTATATGTATGTAAATGAATATACGAAAAGTATTAAAGTTATTCTGTTTAATGTAGATAAGTTAAATTAAAAATATAGATTTTCTTAGTTGTTTTAAATAAATAATTGAAAATTAATTTTATTTAACTATAAAAACACGATCATTAGAAAAGTATTAAATTTTTTTGTTCTTTTATACACTTTGATATTTTTGGAAACGATTTTGTTTATATTAAATACTATAAAATTTTCATAATTTAAATAAAAATATTAAATAAAAATTAGATGAAGTAATCGACAGCATACCTAGTTTATAATTTATAAAATGAATAATATTTTACTTTTTAACAAAATAACTCGAAGGAACATAAAGTATGATTTTTACGCGTGTATTAAAATGCAAGCTCAAATCTGCTTGTTAAATTAAATCATTTCAAATAATTTATTTGAATGTAAAATAAAATACTTTATTAAATAGAATAAGAAAATAAGATATACATTAAAATAATATATTTGCATACGTATAAGATTTTACAGTCTTTAAAAGATCAATCTTTTCAAAATACATATTGTACAAACTTTATTATTTTTTTTTTATTTTTATGTATATAATATATATTGTGTATATACAAATTATACGCAGCTATATATTTATATGTTTAAATCAATTAAATTGGCTAAAAAAATAGACGTTATATATAATATATATGGTGAGTAATATAATTATTATATTATAACATATTTGATTATGAGACATAATAATTTATAATCTAACCATAAAAACTTGAATAAATATATAAACATATCAATAAATAATATATTTATTTATTTATCATAATTTGTTTAGTTAATAACATTTAAATAATCAATAAATATATATGTATGTATATACATATATATATATATATTTAATAATGATAAATATTTATTTAGCGACATGGTAAGTTCATTCTTTTTTATAATCAATGAAAAAAATATTATCTATGAGAGTTTAATATTAAAATTTTAACATTAAAATTAATCATTATTCTTCAATATGATGTCATTAAAATATTTGCTGGTTCTATGTTTAAAATCAATTTTTAATATGAAATAAAATTGTTAGTATAGATTAAAAATAATTCTTAACTTTCGAATTTCGAACTTTCTAATATAGAATTTTATAACACAAGAAAATTTTAAATTGTAATATATTTTGGAAATAAATACTTTTAATAAACTAAAAACTTTATACTTAATAAATTAGCTATCCACACAATGTTAATAAATAAAATTTTAATTTATATTACACTATTTCAAATATTGTCTGTTGTACATTGAGGACTATTATAGGTTATAAATTAATGTATTAATTAAAAATTCTAACAGCGCTAATGTATATAGTTTCATAAATTTTAAGATTTACTTTTTTCTAAAATTCTATTATACATTTCCTAGTTATTCATTTGTCTTATAATGGAATCTATTGCTAATAAAATATAATGCAGATAGATGTTGTTTAATTATTAATTTTTATAGACAATGATATATATTAAATTGGTTTCTTAGAGTTTCGAAATATTAGTTGAAGGTTTGGTTGGCTAATAAATTTCCATAATAAAGTCTAAATATTTACGTTTTTTTATGTTATGAATTATTGAGAATCTTGCACTTCTCAATTAATTGCTTAATAATAATAATTTTTGAATCAATCATAAATAAACATGACATTATTAATGATAACAGAAATTAAGGCACATTTTTTCTAAAATTTTTTAGGTAAATTTAATGAATACTATATTTAAAAAATTAAATATGTATATTATTATCATATTTTTTTGTATAAAATGAATGTTTATTTCGTATATTAATTAATTTACTTAATAAATAGTGAAATAGTCAAGCTTTAATACATGTAGTATTTATAAAAAATTTAAATATAAATTTTAGAATAGATAACTTTTAGAATACTTATATAAACAAATTATGATATACTGTAGAGTTTTTTCAATATTTTTTTATAGAAATATTTAATTACAATTTTAATTAAAAAATATTATATTATATATATATTTTTTAATATAATAATTTAATAATAATGTATTATATATTATTATAAATTATTTAATAATAAAATACTGTGTTAAAAATAAAATTTACATGCTATTTTAGATTAATTGTATATCCTGTACATTATAAAAATTTTAAACATAGCGTTAAAAAATATTGTGGAATGTATATGAAGAAATAATTGATATTTATGGTCATAGCATTAGCGCATTAGAATATAATAATTAATTTATAGTTAACTAATATTTTTATCCCAAACTTTTTGTAATTTTTAACGTATAACAAATAGTAATAATTTATAACCTGTTGTTAACCAGGCTAAGTAGAATTAATTTATAGCAGATAATATTGATTATTATACAGGAGTACATACTTACACATTTAATGAATAGTACTAAATAATAATTTTTAATAGTATTTGAAAATAATGCAAAATATTAACTAATACATAAATT
Source organism: Platyscapa corneri (assembly GCA_018907185.1). Taxonomy (NCBI): domain Eukaryota; kingdom Metazoa; phylum Arthropoda; class Insecta; order Hymenoptera; family Agaonidae; genus Platyscapa; species Platyscapa corneri. The sequence goes on along the minus strand of JACCHW010000103.1, from coordinate 13,084 downwards.
TCAACAAATATATCACTATCAAATTAAATGATAGTAATATAATTGTTAAAATATATGAATTAAACAAATACATTTTTATAAAAAAAGAAATTACTTTTAGATAAGAAGTGAAGAAATAATTAATAGTTTTATTTGTATCATAAAATTTGTAATATTTTAAAAATATTTCTTAAACTTATTATATAAATATAAAAGCCATAATAGAATAATTTTATTTAGGCTGAAGTATTTATAATAAGTAAATCATTAAAATTTTATAATAATGCAAATTTTAATAAACATAATTATCATATAATAAATTTTAATTAATAAATGAAGATTTGCTTTAAATTCCATAAATAAAAATACCATAATTGCTTATTCATTTCTCTATCAAGTATAATCTTAAAGTAACGTATATTATATTTGTTTATATTCAAACTTTAATAATAATAAATTAATTGTCTTTTACTTGTTATTTATAAAAACTTTTGTTTAAGCAAAAATTGTAAAATTGTTATTATGTTTTATTAATATATAATTATTAATACTTTATTTTTATTAAAGAGGTCAAATTAACTTTTTAAAATACATTTATTCGAAATTTTACTTACTATTTTTTAATTTACGAAAATATTTTTAAAAAAATTTATATTTTAATAAAATACTTATTGATAATAAATATTATGAATAGAATTAGTTCATTTGAAAATGTATTTACATAATGTTCAATTTTATTGATGTATGAATATAGCTATTTTTTGATACATTAAAAATTATTTTATGTTACAAAATTAATAATATTTCTTACAAAATTAGTAAAATTCACCATAAAAATCATGAAATATAAAATCGTAAGATATTCTATTATATATATATACATATTATTCAAATTATTTAAAATTCAATAATAATAAAGGATTAAACAATTAGAAAATTTACGTACGTCTATCATAAATTAATACTCTCATAACTAATACATATCATTTAACATAATTTATAATACAAATTTAAAGTTTTATATTATAACAACTCGAATCATCACAAATATTTAGGAAGAACCAGTAAGCGAAAATACATCTGAAGCTACATCTACAGAACCAACACCGTCTCCTGTTCCAACAATTGAAACTCCAGAACCGCCACTCATTGAATCAGGTAAATTAAAATATTATGGTATGTCTTATCTTTTTTATTAGAATCAATTAATAATATGATTAAAATATAGCTTAAAAATATGTAAATAGTATTGTAATATATTATATTGTATTTAAACCATTATATATACAATTTTATTTTTATTCAATAGACTAATTTTTCATTTTAAATTTGAACAATGCTCTTCGAAGAAAAATATTTAAAAGTCATAATAATTTAGTACTTTTGATTTTTTATAAATACACAATCATTAATTAATTTAATTACAATAAACTTCATGTAAATTTGATAATTTAATACAAATTTCTAATTTATTATAATTCAATTTTAAATGCAATTAAAATTACTTTTTTAACAGAACCAGAACCTGAACCAGAACCTGAGCCAGAACCACCAAAAGGTAGATTCGACTTGACTTCAGTCTATACTATGTAACCTAACAAGAAACTTACCTAAATTTTTTATGTTCATTGATTCTGCGAGATGTATGTGTAAACTATTTTTTTTATTTAAAAGAGTAAATACTTTTTTCAGAATACTACTTATTTTTACTTCTATAATAAAAGATATTCATAAAATTAAATTTATAATATGTATGTCTTAATTAATTTTATTAACTATCATATTCGTATTTATTCATACAGAACTAATACAAATTTTATTTGTGCACAATGAATTCTTTATTTCTTTCTTTTTAACGTTACCACTCATTAATATAAATACATATTAATTTATTATTCAAAGTAATAATTTAATAATTAATATATATATATATACTTTACAAATTTACATTTACAAATTTATAATTAATAAATATAAAATTATAAAAATTATTGTTATTAAAAAAAACTTTATTAAGATATAATTTTAAATGAATAGTATAATATAAATTCAATATTATGATTTTTTATTTATTCTTAATTTTTTCAAACAAAATTTTAATTATTAATAAGAATATCAATTTTTCAGCAATAAGTTAATACTTTTTATTAATTTTGATTAATATAATTTGATCATAAAATATAATATATTCGTATAATTGTACCTAACATTGTCAACAATTATTATTTAATAATAAAACTTTGTAGCGTTGTTTCTTAACAAATTTTATTTTTAATAATCCATTAAAAAATAAAAATATATTTTGATTCTATTATATTTAAGTGTTCATTATTTGTAATATTTGTCTAAATAAATATTTTATAACGTTATTCAATATTTTAATCCTCTGCACCAAAAATCCATTTTTTAAATTTGAATTCAATTTTAAATATTTTTATTCAAAAAATAATTGAAAAATATTTAATTAAAATATTTAATTAACAGAAAATTTACTAAATTATGAAAATTTTCATAGATTATAACTTCAATTACATTAACTACATGTTGTCTTATAACTTATGCTCAAAAATAATTTATTATTTGTTATAAAAAAATTGTAAATAATAAACTTAATAATTAAATTAAAAACATATTTTAATAAACTAAAATAAATATCATTAATATAACGATTAGAAATAAACTTCTGTATTTTAAAATTAGAATGTATTCTAATCTACTATTAATACAATGAATTTTAATCTATTATTTAAAATATTTTAAACGGCATATTAGTATTAAAAACAAAGTGTTTTTTTAGCTGTAAATATTCGTGATTTATTTAAACTTACTTATTAAGTATAGTAAGATATTTCTGTTATAAATAATAACAAAATTTGTTTAATTTCTAATTCATTCCAAAAATAAAATTATATTTATATTATTTTAAACGTCAAAAATATGCAAACTCTTTTTATAAAGTTTTTAATACTTTTTATATATAAATAATTATTTATACTAAACTATTATTAGTTTTAATATTTCTCGAAATATTTAATTTAAACAATCTTAACTTGTATCATAATGTAATACATATTAATGTATCAAATTCTGTTATTATGTATTATGAGTAAATTGAATCAATTAGTAAATTGATAAATTTTAGAATATTTTTATAATTTTTATAGTATTAATTTAAATATAAAATAAAACAATATACAAATTTCAAATGATTAGTATTTAATATTTACAATTTTATAAGAATTTACTAAATACGATAATACAAAATTCTTATGTTCATATTTTATCATAATTTCAATAATAATCATGATGAAATTAATTTTTAAATAAAGTATTTATCTTAAAATAGAAATTACGAAAAATTAAAAACTAAAATTCGACCTCTATTTTGTTTTATAGAGTTTAAAGATTAAGAATATGATTTATAATATATAAAAAATAATATTTCAAATGTTAACTTATATTAATGAAGGACAAAATTTTATTTATCTTATTAGATTTATTATTGTATTTACTAACTACTAATATAATTTAAACAAAATAACAATTCACAAAAAGTATTAAAATAATTTAATTACTCTTAATTAAGTAGTATTTTCTTTTATTAAAATATTTAGACATATTTTCTACTATAATTCAATTTCTTAATATGCATATTTATTATATGTAATATTCATTTGAAGAATACACGATTGTACTATACAAGAAAAATAACATAGCATAAGATATTTTAAAATTAATCAGAATATATATAAATTTCAATAAGCATGATAAATAAATATAAATTATATACAATGTATAATTTTTAAAAATATGTTTATTCACTCTACCAACTGATAACTTCTGTAATATTTCTACATAACTATTAAAAAAATTTTTAAATAATTTAAGATTTATCAAACAAATTTACTAATATACAAAAATCATATATTGGAAAAAATATTATGTTTCTGTACAACAATTTCCAAATTCTTAGAACATTAAATAAAATTGATTGGAAATTAATCTTATTTAACTATAAAAAAAATTACCAATTCAAATGTATTAAATTTATATTGTAAATTTTTTTATGCGTCTTGATAATTTTGGAAACTATTTTGTTTATATCGTATATTATAAAAGTTTCATAATTTTAATTTTAAGAGAATTTAAGTTGCATAAATTATATAACAATTTAAAAATCAGATATCCTACATAAATTAACCTATTTATAAATTTAAATTGTTATACATTTTGATTTGATTTTTAAAATTATTTAGTATTTTAAAAGTTTGAAAAGACTGATTTATCAAATGAATAATAATTTACTTTTTAACCCAAACGAACATAAAGTATGATATTTACACGTACATTATGATAAATACTCAAAGCTGCTTGCTAAATCAAATGATTTCAAATAATTTATTTCAATGTAAAATAAAATACTCTATGAAAGAGAACAAGAAAATAAGATATATTACAAAATAATATATTTGTATATATATAAGATTTTACGGTCTTGAAAAACCCAATCTTTTTAAAATATATATTTTAGACCTTTAAAATATTTTTTAACTTAGCATTCTTTTATATTTTCTTAAATCTACTAAAATAATTTAAATATTAAGTGATATATAAATTATTTCTATTGCTCGTAGGTTGTAAAAATGTATGTAATTTAATTCAGATTCAATAATAGATGAATTAAATTATTGTTTTAATTGTCTAATTATATTATTGCTAATATTTTCCAGTTTTTTCTTATTTTGTCATATATAAATACTTTACTTTTTAAATATTTCATATTTATGTAAATATTCTGAATAAATATGGAGAATATTACTATTTTATGAGTTATAACTTTCAAAGTATGTACTAGTCTAGTAAATTTTTAAGGTTATTTATCAAAATGAAATTTCTTTAATTTATATTTGTAAAAATACTTTTAGTAATTATATAAAAATCTACTATAAAAAAAATTTACACTTAATTTTATTATACTTCACAAATTGCACATGTAGCTATAAATATGATTTTCACTTAAAATTCACTTGATCTGCTTTTCTATTTTCTTGTCTCTGTTCCAATATATTATTTATTTACTTTTTTACTTTTCCCAAATTTTATTGATTCTTCCACAATGTGTCTCATTAATTTTTCTTTTTTTTACACAATCCACATATTTTTCTTCCTCAACCAACGTTTCATTACCGCATTCTTGGCCAAAGCATCAGTCTCTCGTTTTATTTTTGCTCTTTTTATCTGCCTCATTCTCAATAATCCCTAATAATATGTTATTTTCATTTAATTTATATCCTAAATAGCTGAATAGATGAATAGGCTGACTGTTTTTTCCCTTTCCATTTAATTATTATTTTTCTCTTCTTATTCCCTGCTTTTTAAAACATTATTTTCATTTTTTGAATTTAATTCCAATTCTTTTCCCTCCAAGTTATACCTCTCTTTTTCTATTATCGCTATATAACCTGCGCAAAGTAAAGACCTTATTCTTTCTATTCCGATTTTTATACGTACATTTCTCAACCTTTTTAATTTTATATTTAATTTACATTCCTTTTTTAAAAAAAATGAATCTTATGAGACAACCTGAACTTAATCTTTTTTTCCTTTTCATTTCCTCAATCATTTCTTTATAAATTTTGATTTTCATCTTTATTTATTTATAAATTTCCTTTGTTTATGAATAATTTTATATCCGTTATACATATGAATTTTTCACGCCATTATTCATTTATTCCGTATTTATCACCGCCTTCAGTGCGTATATTGTTTCAATTGTACGAATCTAAACCACATAATTTTTTCTACCTATACCTCTACTCTATTCTTTATAAACTTCACATATATTTTTACTTTGTGTATATTAATGTACTAACATATTAATATATATATAATATATATATATATATATATACTATATATATATATTAATATAATTTCTTCTGTAATCAACCTTGATTAATTGGTACACTGCTTTTATTTCTTATTGAAGAGACTCTCTACATTCGTATTTCCACATTTTATGCGTGACTTCATTTTTTCCAGGACTCTTTTCCATTTAATTTTATTTACTATTAGCTGTATCTCATTAATTTCAACTTTTTCGACTAATTCTTCATTATTTAGTGTGATGTGTTAAAACTTTTTTAATCTACTGTATTCTAGATATATAAGTTAACTTTTATTATAAATTTTTATATGGTCTAGTAAAATAGTTAATAGTAACTATGAAAATAAAACTTTAAGACCATTAATTTATTTTTAATTTTATATTTATAATATAGCAAAAATCAAATTAAATAACCTTAATATAAAAAATTTAAGAGATATTCAGATATTTAAGATAATAATTAAAATTATATTGATTAAAATGGAAAAGTTGAGTAAATAATCGTAACAGTATAAATTTACAATTAAAAATTTTAATATATTCGATATACTATTGATGACCCAGTTTCACCCCAATTCCATCACCCTCTAACACTAATTATATCATTATTATGTCATCATTACTATTACACAACTTAGTTGCCTGTACTAGAAGCACTTATACGTTACACGTTCATTATTGTTCGAGTGTTCTGAAGAGAAAGGTGCAACGTTCTATTCGAGTTTTTATTAGTTAATCTTTGTGAAAAGATTTTTTTTTAAAATGACTATCACATTGCCAATGTTGGAAAAAAATAATCGTAAGTTCATTTACTGACGGAATATTTTCAATAATAAAATTTTATATTATAAAAACAAACCTTGACCTATACTGACATTCAAGGTACCAATTCATGATATTGTAATAAACATTAAATTTTTAAAAAACTTCTAACATACGAACCAGAAAATATAAGAAAAAAACTCATCATCTAATTTATTTTTAATAACTATACGATATAAATATTTTTCACCTATATGTATAAGCAATAAATTTTTTAAATATTTTTCATTAATATATATCTTATAGTTATAACTATGATAGAATAAATTTATGTCTTTAAAGTTTTATTAATTTGTTATTAAATATTAACATGTGATAACTAATGGAATTTTTTATTCATTCTAAATTTGAAATCATACATCATTTTTGTAAATTTTTTATAATTTTCATTACTTTTTTGTGTAAATCAACTAATATATAATTTTGTATCGTTAGTTTAATACTTACATATAATAAATAAATAATTATTGTATTTTATAATTTCAGAACCACCACCACCAAATCCTTTGAATGTGTTAAACTTACTTCTTTCAAAACTTAAAGCTATGGAAACATCCGAATCAACAGGAGAAATAACAGAAGTAGACGTAGAATTATGCAAAAAATTTATTATATCTTAAACCCAGGTACAAATTTATTTATTTAAATATTAGTAATATAATTTAACAACATTTAAAATAACATAACTTAAAATTACATTAAAAGACGATTAATTTCATTTAAATCAAAAAGTTTTTTTAAAGAACTTCTGATTGTGGTTGATAAAATATAGTTACTTTCGTTGTTAAAATTGAATACTTTATCCGATTTTTTTTTTAAATAGTTGAAGTTAATTAATTAAAACTTATACCTTAATTTTAGAGATAGAAGTAAGATCAATTGGAACGCTATTTTTATCTTTGAATGAAAATATGTTTTTGTCTTCCTGCATTCCCTAAGAAGCTAACAACAGCAAATAGTCTGTTAGCGAACAGAAAGCTTTTTCAGTAACATACCTGCTAATGTATTTTTAAGCACCTAAATACTCAATAGAATTATTTTTGTCTATCTTCTATTGATAATATATAATAAATGGATGAAAGTACTTTGTACGCTTTCAGTTTTTTTAAAAGTTATTCGTACAAATTTTATTTAATAAATTAATTTTTTATGAAAACCTTTCAATAAAATTTAAAAGTATTTAAGATAATAAATTCGTAGATTAGAAATATTATTTTTAGCTATCATGCCCTTCTTCAAATTATATATTATATTATATTTAACTTAGTATATTATATTTGATATATTTTTATACAATACACGTTTGTTTTCAATCTTTAATTTGAACTATCCCAAAAAAGTACTTGATTTCAAATAAGTATGTACCCTGTAAATTTTATTATTAACAAAATATGTTTGTAGTGATTACATATAAATCATTAATTTTATAAATGGTAAGAATATTTTTATTATTTTTAATAATTATAACAGAATTTTTATGAGTACTTTGTCGTAGCAACAAAAGCCTTGATTAAAATTTCTAATTTATTATATTATAAATTTTTATTATTTACGTTCATTATTTATGTATTGCTTTTAAAAAGGGAAGTATATTGTACAATTAATAATAATTATATCAGATATATTTTCAGAATTTATAACTTTAATGATTATTATCTCATTGAGTTTATATTATACTTTACATGCATTAATATCGATATATTTATTTACTTTACATATTACTATAAAATAAAATTTATTATACGTACAACTTACGTTTAGAATAAAATAAGAAGTTCATTATACATTAAAAAAAAGATATGTTATAAATTTACTCTTATCTATTAATTACTTTCTATTACTTTATATGTAATAATATAATCTTTTATTCAAAGAACTGAAGTTGACAGTTAAGAAATTTTAAATTAAAAAATTCGAAAAAGCATATACTATTAATAATACTATTAATCTAATTTCTAATTCAAATACTAATAATCAAGTTTCAAATTTGTAATGAAAAAATTTTAAAATCTATGATAACCGTTTCAATATATTAAAATAATCTTAAAATTATTTATTATTAATTTTGAAAAAAATTTGCTTTAAAATAAACTTTGAAATATAAAATTATGTTTTAATCAGAGAAAAAATATTGAAAATACATAGATATGTATATAATTAATGAATTTCATAAAAAGTATTGTATAATTATATTATAGTCAATAATAGTTCACTGTATACAGATATTTTAATAAAAATTTATGATACTCGATGTTGTATTTCTAAAATTGGTTTAAAAATCTAAAAACGTTAAATTATTAAAAATTTTATCTTAATGTATTTTTAATAAATCCATCATTAGCATACACGTTTCCATATTGTCATCAACTTTAATATAAATATTGTGTTGGTATAATAATTCTTTGTATTACATAGCTGCTGTTCCCCCGCCAACTAGCGAAGCAACAACTACTGAAGAAGTGTTAACAGTAGAAGATGAGGACCCTGCATCTAGAGGGAAGTACGATCGCATGCCAATGAAGAAATACACAGGCTGAGAGTGGTGAGCCTGCATTAATCGGAGAACCAATAATACCGGCGACCTGAAATGTACTCGAGGTAGTAAAAACAGAAATACCATCGGAAGAAATATCAACAACCTGACGGTTTCAGCAGTGGAAACTTACTACGGCAGACCCTGCAACCATTGAAGGTTGATTCGATGCAATGATACAGATTGAGAAATTTTCACTTTTTTATCGTATGAAATTCTTGTTTCAACTTTTAAATGATATAAATTTTCTTTATTTGTAGCGCTGCGTAATATTTTCAGATATATCAATTGTAATTCCTCCTGAAATTAAAATTTCTACCCTTACTGAATTATCACATAGAGTATTCCCACATTGCACATGAGAAATGACATGGATATGAGGAACAAACTGTTCATCAGTATTATGGCTAATATTATACTAATATAATGGAACTTAATTAATAATTAGTAGATATAAACAAATGACATATTAAACATTATATGATCAATAGTATCAATTAGATCAAAATTTTTACAGGCACATAATCATCGTAACTATTAGTCAATAAAAATAACAATAAAATTATTTAAATACACAAGGAAGAATTTTTATACTGAACCTATAAAAGTGTATAAAAAGTGTACGAAAGATCTATAAAACTTTTAATGCTTATTTAGCTAAAAAGAAGTTTTAACATCTTTTAATATTTCTATAATGAAAATATTTATTGAATATTAAAAACATTTACAATTAAAATAAAACACATAAATGACAGTTGAAAATTTTGTTATACTTAAGGATATGAATTTTTCTTTATTATAAATTATTCTAAAACTTATGTACAGTAACTTGTGCAATATATATAAATAATTGACTAAGGAGGTATATTTAAACAAAAATACTTCTTGGCTTTAATCGAGCACGAAATCTTTGAGTATTTTGTAAAATTTTAAAAATATTGTCATTAAAGCTTGATATTTTTTCCCCCACTGAAAACCTACTCAAATATTAAAATCTTTCTATCGAAAGATTAGTACAAAGAAATTAGTTTTAATATATATTTTCATTTACTCTGATATGACAAAGATTTAAGATTTTTTTAATTTAAAAAAAATGGATATTATGTGTAAAATTGAATTCAATTAATATTTTTCAAAATTTTAATAAATATATATTACAATAAATTAAATTATTTGTTATCTCTTACAATTTGCATATAAATTAAAATATTTCACTTTTAATAAGATCTAAAATATTTTTATTTAGATTAAAAATTACAGTTATTTCTGTCTTTTTTTAACTTAATATTAATTTCATATAATGATGTGTACACAAATCATAAAAATACTAAATTTTTAATTTATTTTTATTTATACATACGAATTGTTTCAAAACAATGAAGATGTGCATATTTTTTGTATTTATAAAATAAATAAAATTTTAACAATGTGCAAATATAATTAATATAAAATATAAAAATTGTTGTAAAATGAGAAATATTTTTTTTATAATATAAACATTCGATAAAAATATTGAAAATATGAATATATTTTATAAATTGTATAAATTTTGATGAATAAAAGTAGATAGCCCAACTTATTAATATGAAAATCATTATCCTTTATATAAAAGATTTTGTTAATAAAAATTATATTGTTGTTCTAAATATAAATTGATATTTGAACTGCTTGCATGAATATATCCTCATAAAACTTCACTCATAGAAGATCGCCCTCGCTAAGATAAACAACGATTAAGCGTCATTGAGATCTTTAAAAGAATGATTTGCAATGAAAGGCTTATTCAGCCTAAAATTAAACAGATTGCTTTTTTTAAATCGTCAAAAGAAAAATCACGGCCGATTTGTTACATATAAAAAAATATTTAGTTTTTTGACATTATTAAAATATGTGAAAGTAATAATGTTAGTTATGCAGCAACGTTATCCTTATATATACGTTTAATCTCATTTAGCGTCAAGGGTAAAGGTCAGTATTTATTTCTTATTGAAGGAAATCTGAACTCAAAGATCAAATGTTTAATTCACATTTTTAATTTTTTTAAATAAAGCCAATTTCACTTTAACAAAAAAAAATTTCTTTAAAAGTGTTGTCTTCTTTTAATTTTTTCTTTTATTTTTTATTTTAATCCTTTTATTTTTTTTTCTTCCATACTAACTGTCCCTCAACCACGTACTTTATGATGTAAGGCTATTTTGACTATTTATACGAAATATATGAATGAATTCAGAATTTTTACTGAATATAAAACTTTCTCTCTGACATTCAGTATGTTCCAAGTTTATTGGCTATTTTTAAATTTAATATAACTATTTTTATTCATTTATTTACAAAATTAACTAGTATAATAATTTTAATCATCTATATTATTTAGATTTTGGTATATAGTTAGTAAATTTGTTTGTAATGTAGTTAATAAATTTTCTAATTAATGTTTTAGAAATTGATAATGCGAGGAATAAAATCTTCAAAAGATATTTGGTTGAAAAAATGCATAAATATGTGGTATCGCATATAATGAATGAATCACCTATCCACTAAAAACCCTCTTAGAGAAATGAAAAACTATGCAGAGATTCAGCTTTATATAGGAAGTAAGGACTGAGGTAGAAGGAAAAAATAAATCAAGAAGGTTTAAATCCATATATTTTCTGACTGCTAAAGTTTGCAAGATTAGAAGTTAAAATTAACGAATAACGGAAGTGGATATGTAATTGTGTTTAATTGCTAAAGAGAAGTAGGCCTTAAAGCTGTTAACATAGGGTTATCTTTAATTTATTTTTAGATATCAAATTTAGATACTGTGATATGTGTAAACCGAAGGAGGTTGAATTTTGTTACAACTTGAGAATTTTCGAGAAACTCGCTTAAACTTAGATTGTAGCCTTTCGGAAGTATGTGAAGAGATAGTTCACGAAATAGGAGAAACATAAGTACCACTACAATGAATAATCGTTCAGATAGCATTAAATCTGATATTAAAAAAGATAGAAGGAGATTAATAATGAATATAACTTGATTTCAACGTGTCACTACTGAATACTAATCGAATTCTTTATCACTTTTAAAAGAGTCGACAGATTATATTTTGCTGGGGTTTATCGCCAGTTCTTTTTAACTTCAATTTGGAAACTGAGTGATCCGACTAAGTAAATAAATTAATTAAAGAACTCGAATTCATTCTACAGTTTGTCGTATAATCAGGAGATTCGATTTTGTTTAACTAGAAGATCGATCAAAGAGTGATATTATATATTATAAAATTTGTTAAAAAATTTAAAAGAACTTTGAATGTGAATGAGATCAAGCCGATGAAGATTGTTAAGAACTTTATGTTCATCGTGCGACTGAGAGAACAGTCAAGACAGATGTTGACTTCTAGAAATAGAATACCAAATATAAAAATACATTGACCACTTTAAACTACAATTTAACATCACCGTGCGTGCTTATGCTCTGTAAAAGCAGACTGAATTATACACTAACACAAGTAAATCAGCGTTGAATGGATTATTTTATAATAAGACGAGATTAACATTTGTATTATTTTTTTTTAAATTATCCATTTAAATACTTTTTTTTAATTCGAGATTTTCAATTTTTCGAGATCCTATATTATATATAACAAGTTTCAGGACTTGTTATTATTAATAATTTTTAAGAACATGTTTTGATGTGCGCCGACTTATCAAAACAAACCGAGTCAAATATTCCATTTGTTCGCAACTATCACCATGACGCATAAGAAAAATTCATCCATGGTATATTAACTTTGCCGCTCATGTGATACCCATACTGTGAAACATAATTCAACGCCAGATCGGTAAAACATTAATGTTAGCTGATTCGTCAATATGGGTTTG